>JAAEAF010007442.1:0-30488 GCA_011037195.1 Triatoma infestans | reverse complement strand
TACAGTAAACTCCCGATTATCCGGGCTAATGGTGGGGAGAGGTGGCATGGATAATCGAAAAACACGGATAATCCGAACTATAATTATTTATTTCTAAAATACTACATATTATACATTTCTAAGGCAGACAATTATTTTAATATGTTAAATGCTCATTATTATTAAGAAAATCTGTGATTTTGGTTTGTTTGCAGGAATCTTTTAATGATTTTTTTTTTTTTAATATCAGTTCGAATTTTTCTAAGAGCTATTATGTCGTTATACTCGAATTCCCATTGGTCGATGTACTCCAATAATGTGTCAACAGAATTCAGGGCCGTGTTGTGACTAATGCGATTGATAATTTCTTCTTCCATTTTCAGCTTCATTCTCTTGCTCTTCTGGTTGAATGAGATCGGAAATAATATCCGCGTCACTCATTATTTGAAAATCTCCATCACATGAATCATGTTCTAACCACTCCTCAATATTTTCTCTATCAACATTTTCAAAGCCATCTAAATTTGCCATTACTCACTCATTTCAGATACTATTTCACTTGTCTCGGGCTCGATAGAATCCAAAAAAATCACCTTCTACATTGCGGTAATGTCGTTTCATTAATAAGATAACCCCTTGATCCATGGGTTGAATTAAAGATGTAACATTAGCTAGTAAAAATTTTGCTACTATAAGGCTGTCGTCCGTTTTCAATATGCTTTCATTTGAATGAGATGGAGCATTATCTAATAATAGCACTGCTTTCTGTGCTTTAACCCCTTCTTTTTAAAAAAAATCTCTCACTTCTGGAAACCATTTAGTTTTGAACCAATCTTCATGATCCTTTTATCCATCTATGCACCTTCCTGGTTGTAATAATCAACAGAAAGATTTCTTATTTCTGTTCCCCTTAAATGATCTTGATTTTTTTCGCTTTCCCATTCACCAAAAGTTTCATTTTGTGTTTTCCAGAAGCGTTGCCGCAACACATAATTGTGATACATTGTTTTGATGATTTATGACCTAGGGTGGATGTTTCTTTAGGCGAAGCAATTGTCTTACTACCCACTTTAAACATCTAAATACGAATACGTGCATTGCGGTAAACATGAAAGCGAGGAAATATTTAAAAAATTACATATACATATAATTATTTTTTTAAATTAAATTCATGCAGGGATAATCCGCCAACCGGATAAACTGCACACGGACAAGCGGGAGTTTACTGTGTACACATTTTTATATAAATGAAAGAGGCGGGTTTGGTAGAGTGGTTATGATCATGCACTTGTAACTGGGAGATCCCCAGTTCGAGTCCAACGTATAGCTGCTAAATTTTATATTGGTTTAAAAAATGTTAACAGTAAAGTTTGGTGCTAGAAGGAGTTCGGTGGCCTTAGGTGGTTTGGCCACTGTTTTCCAGTCTGAGGTGGTGGGCATCATTGAATGCTGCCATCTTGTGGGGGAGTGGCTAGGAGAGTTTAAGGAAGTGCGGATCTTCTCTGATAGTCAAGCCGCATTAAGGGCTTTGAGTAAGCCGTGGTGGAGTTCGAAATTAGTGGGAGAATGTAGGAGAAGGCTTAACGCTTTGGCTCGGAGGGGTAAGGTGCATCTCTATTGGATACCCGGACATGCGGGAATAGAGGGCAATGAGAGGGCGGATCGGCTGGCCAGGGAGGGATCGTCATTACCATTTTATGGTCCTGAACCAGCCCTGGCCGTTACAAAGACGTTTCGCGACAAACAGATTAGACTTGGGAGACGAGAGCTTTGGAGAAACGCTGGGGGGACACGCAGGGGTGCCTCCAAGCCAAAAGATTTATAAAGGCAAGCAAGCAGGGAATTTCGGAGTATCTCCTGTCTCTTAGTAGGACGGGTTTGAGGACCTTGGTAGGAATAGTGACTGGACACACTTGAGTGCACAGTCACTTTTAACATAGGGAGGACGCGGAGTCCCATTTGTCAGAATTGTGATGACGGAGTTAGGGAAACGGTGTATCACTACTTATGTCAGTGTCCCCGTTTCGCTGGAACTAGGTTTCGTATATTTGGGAGGACACCACTCTCGCAGGATTGCCTGGGCGAGTTGGAGTTTGGGGATATCTTGAGATATTGTAGATTAACCGGCAAGTTACCGGGGGAGATTAATTAAGGGGTTACGGGGGTATCGGGGGGATAAGAGCCACATAGGCTTAGGTCCCGCGCCTTTCGGGCACCCGTTCTGATAATAATAGTTTTGTGCTTTTGCCGCCTCCATCCATGACACTTAATTTGATAGATTTGATAGACCCTAAGGCTTCCTGAAAAAATAGGCTTTACTTTACTTATATTATGTAAATAACAAATTTACTTTTAAATTTAAAAATTTATTCATTTGCCCTAACTTAAAGTTGATGGTAAGGCAGTTACGTAACCAGGCAGACAGTAGAAGTGATGACATTATAGCCCTGAAGAGAGCGCCAATAATATTGAACCAACCTCTTATAACATTTAAAATTTGATACCAAAAAATTACGCTAAAAGTGATAGAAGTTAATCTATGCATGTAGTAGTCCTAGTTTAATGGAAATCGGTATAATAGTTTCCGAGAAAAGTTTAAAAAAACCAAAAACCTATTATGTAAAGTATCACTTCCGATTAACCGAATTTCTTCAAATTTGAAATTCGGTCAAGTTTAAAATATAAATACTATGAGGTACACAATGTTACTGTTCCCCCAGAACCCATAAAAAATCAATTTTGAAAAAGTGATAGATTTTTATGTTAAGGACAAAATACTCATCAAACCTGATGAGAAACCCAATTTATAAGTTTGTATAAAATAGTGTATAAACTGATTTTTGCTCTGTGCAAGTCTGTATTATCACACAGTTTTATCAAGAAATCCCGATGATGGGGGAACGCACGCCCCAAAACTGGTCAATGGCCACAAAATAAAGCAGGCTATGACGGAAAATATCACTGATGTTTTTCAGCTCTGCGGACCCAACCATAACAACTATAGCAAGAATTGTATAAACGGCATTTAAATTCTGGTCCCTTTTGTCAAGGCGCCAATATAATGCTCGCATCCGGGCGCCCCCTATACGAGACTATAATTTCAACGTAGTTTTTTACACGAAAACCAACTTATTTCTAGTTTTGATAGAAAGTTATTTTTCCAGTCTGATTAGTTATTTTGTAACTATCAAAACAACAAGAGAAATAAAGTAGGAACCAATGAATTTTGCTTGAGAGTTTAAACGGTAAATTTGAAAGATAGGATCAAAAAATGATGAAGCGCCTGGAAAAATATGCTTTTAATCCATGAAAAGTATTGATATAAAACTTTAAAATGTTCACAGCGTTAATGATTTTCAATAGTCCATCTTGGATAAGTTACGAGACGTATATACAAGGTATGCCAAAGTATTTGGATAACGACTTTTTCTCGGAAACTAACATAGCTAGAAAAAAACTAAAAAATACGTGTCCCTGTAGTTTATTGTTAGAAATCCAAATTTAATTTATAAATTTGTTTCGGTGCTTCCAGAAGCGAGATACAAGCACCAACTTCATTTTTTCAAATGTGGAGGTGTAGTTTTTATTTAAGAAATAGATTCCTCTATTTTTTGTAAGAAAAATTTACTTGAACGGTTCTTTTCTTTGAGTGATATTTTACAAGTTATGAATGAAAACATGATTCCTATAAGAAATTTCAAAATGATATTATAACGGTTTTTTGATTGAATAAGAGAAAAGTACTATTTTATTATAAATTTTACTCCTCATTAATTACAGATCTTGCTCGAACTGGCCCCCACCATTAGAGATGCATACACATGCTTTTTCCTGCAATTGTACCTTACACCAAAGAAATACATCTCTAATGGTGGAGGCCAGTTCGAGCAAGATCTGTAATTAATGAGGAGTAAAATTTATAATAAAATAGTACTTTTCTTCTTATTCAATTAAAAAACCGTTATAATATCATTTTGAAATTTCTTATAGGAATCATGTTTTCATTCATAACTTGTAAAATATCGCTCAAAGAAAAAAACCGTTCAAGTAAATTTTTCTTACAAAAAATAGAGGAATCTATTTCTTAAATAAAAACCACCCCTTCCCATTTGAAAAAATGAAGTGTATCTTGCTTCTGGAATCACCAAAACAAATTTGGTTTTTTAACAAAAAACTACGGGGACAGGTATTTTTAAGTTTTTTTTTTAGCTATCTCAGTCTCCGAGAAAAAATCGTTATCTATATACCTTGGGACACCCTGTATATATCACGTTATGGTTCCCATAACTGCGTTACGTGACATATCGCTGCCCTAGAACAATATGGCACTATGTAAGAAAACATCGTTTTTCTGACCAGAGCAAAAATAAAGTTTCAATCTGATGGGAAAAATATAAGGAACTGATAGAAAAATATAAATTATATTTTTATAGCTTATAGTATTGTAAAATTACTTTTTAACATCACTAGTGGCATTAATATTGTTGGTATATTTTGACCTTCTAAAAAAGATTTTTTTTATGAGTTAGTGCGGTATTGCTTTGAAGATATTTAACAATTTTCAAATATAATGCCTCTCTCGGCCCTTGCTACTTAATAATATTTTGTGTTAATGGTCACAGGTAAAAGTTTTCAACTAGCAATAATTTATGAGTGAATACTAGTAAAACAAAACTTATGTACTTTTCTAAAAATACCAGACAAAAGAAATTCCGTGACGTGTTTTATGAAGGTAAATTAATTGAATTTGTAAGTTCGTTTCAGTATTTAGGCGTCCTATTCACTTCAAATGGTAAATTCTTTCAGACTGCAAAGCATTTTTTATCCGCCGGAAAGCTGGCCTTCAGTAAAGTCAGATCAATTTTGGGAAACTCGGCAGCTACGAATCATGAAATTAGGAAAAAACTACTAAACACTATTCTCAAACCAACAATGTTGTACTGTGCAGAAGTGTGGGCTTACAACTATGTAGACATGTTGGAAACAGTGCAACTTCAATCTTTAAAGAGCTTATATTACTTGCCCAAAAGTACTCCCAACTCACTTGTCCGCTTAGAATTTGGAGCTGCCCCTCTTAAAATAATAGTGTTCAAATCTATGTATAATCTCTTAATCAAAATACTAGAAATGAATTCATCACGCCTCCCTCGATTATGCTATAATATTCTGTCAAGACGGAAGGCAGTTAAGGGAAGAAAACCCAATGATTGGCTGTCGTTTATAAGGGAAGTAATGTCATCTATCGATTGCTTGCACATTTTGTTAACTGAAAACTCTAATACTCTGAAAGCTGAAAAAAGTATTGTAATAAGTAAACTTATAAATAAATATCTATCCGATGATGTAGAGTGTGCAATAAATTCCAAGTATAACGAATTATATAGGCTGGTTTCTAGTTTTGGAAGCACTGAATTTCATCTAAATTTGGGCAGTACTATAGCAAAGTTAAGAGTTGTCTCTCAAATACGTTTATATAGAGTAAAGGTGGCGAAATTGTATATTAATGGCCAATCATACATTTTTGACAGTCAGAATATATGTTTAATTTGTAATACTCTAAGTTGTGATTCAATATTTCATTTCCTTTTTGAATGTAAAACCTTGTTGCCAATTAGAACTTTTTTTCTATCAAAATATTTACCTTTTGGTCTTGTGTCAAACTCGCATAAATATGAGCAACTGTTTACAATAAACACTAAAGAACAACTAAGCTCCATATATAATTTCTGTAAACAAGCCGTTAAGATTAGAAGTTTTGTGCTAGGAGAATAATCAACTTCAACTTTATTTTATTTGTATTGGTAGTTTATTTTTTATTTATATTTCTATTTTTTATTATTTAGCCAGAAAGTTTATATACTTTTTACAGAAAAAGAAGGAATTAAATTATTTTTTTTTATAAATTATTCAAAATGGATTAACATTATTATGGTTGTAAATTATGATTTTTTTCCTTGCAAGCAACTATTTTATTTTTTCCTTGCACAAATATTGTTTCTTACAATTTTTGTAAACTTATAATTTCTAATGAATTATTAAAAATTACTTTTGTTAAGCCAAAAAATACTTTTGTAACTTTCTCATCATCTATAAGAATTACTTTTAAGTTCTCTTCAATACTTATATTGTATGAATCATTTTTATTATTATTACTACTATCGTTATATTATTACAATTATATTATATTATTATTATTGTTATTATTATTAAGAATAATTTTTACATTAAACTGTTTGGCCATCTCCTTTGCTTAAAGCAATGTAGCTGTATAGCAAATAAATAAATAAAATAAATAAAAAAAAATAATGGTCACAGGTGAATAATTATATTAACTTGACACATTTATTTTTAAAATACTCTTTAATTTGATCAAGATTATTTCTATTGCAGTTGTCATTGTTATAAAGTAACAATAATAATTATGAGTCGTAATCACTGTTACCAGTTTCCATCTTCTTGCTCTCGAATACATTATGATGTTTCAGAAGCACAAAAAAACATAAAATTGTACTGTAAACTTCCTACAAACAGTGCTAATAGAATCACCAATTCTATTATAGAGAGAAGTGGGTATTGTTACCGTTACCCAAGTGAATATCAGATCAAACCAACACCATCTGCAAATTGAGCAGAATTTTTCATCAAGCTATTCATAAAATATTTGGAGCTATAGAGCACTAACTTGCACATAGTGCTATATTGTTCTGATAATTCGAAATATTCTTTGAAATTCTAAATACCATTATATGTTCTTCAAAATTAACCATGCAATATAGCACTACAAAGTACATTAACCTATACCTATACCTGTACCTAAGGCGAAATTATTTAAAAAATACGTTTTTTCTGGAGTTAGAGCCGTATTTGTTCTGGGGCAATGATATGTACGATCTGTCTCGTATAGACAGACATAGATCATGGTTTACCATCATTCTACGGGTTGGAACTTTCTTAATTTGTTATTGAATAAATGTGCTTTAAACAAACAGGAAAACATCTCATAAAACCTTTATTGAATTATTACTTTTTTTATACATTTTAATGTTTAAAAAACTCAGGAAATAAAAACTAATACCTAGTTATTTACCAATCATGGAATAAAGTGTTATTTTTTCACACTCAAGTTCAGGTTTGGTCATCCGAGCACAACGAGTCTGGCAACTGTACGAGATTGTGAAAACTACATTAGTCACTGTTGAATATTCATTTTCTTTTTTTTTTGCAACCGCTTTAAATTGGCTTATAAGATATATACATACTGATATTTATTTATATTCATCGCGTTCCCTAGCTACTTCACTACCATAACAATGTAGAATAATAAAATATAAGCAACAATTCATTTCTTATCAACATCCAACGTCATTTTATATTTTAATTGCTTAACTAATTGTTGCTCTATGGAAGCTAGAAGAAATTAAATTTAACATTGGAGTTTACAATATCTGCGCAACTACTGTCTGTTCTGTTATTTCCTGAAGATGTCTTTATCAACTGTGCATGTTTTTCTCCTGCTATTTCTTAATCGCCTTCTATCACGATTTTTTGATCACTTATCAGAGAGTATGAAATCTCAGTCAGAAGTAACTAGATCTTCATTACAACACAAGTGCACCATCACATCAATAACATCAAGCTCATCTCCAATCGCTATTACAAGATTTAAAATGCTTTTGTGCGCTCGCCCATTTGTAACAACGAAAACATTGCGACGGGTTTCAGTCGTTCCACTGTTAGAAATATAATTCAATAAAATGATCAGAGACATTTTCCGTGGTAGCCTGCTTCATTTTGTGGTCATCGACCGGTTTCGGGCGTTCGCCCATCTTCAGAATGCGTTTTGTCTCACAAAGTGATAACATAGGCTTGCACAGAACAAATTCAGTTTATAAACTCTGTTCTCATGAATCGATGAATTATGTTATGAAGAAATTTGGTGAGGATCGGTCAGAAAGAAACATTCAATTATGCCAACGTTTCGACAGAGTTTCCTGTGCATAGCCCAAAAACGAAAAAGCATAGAAAGTTTAGATATCACCATGGGATCTTGATATTCCGTTTAGATATCACCATGGGATCTGACAGTACGTTATCTGTTAAAATTCCCTAACCGGAAGTACCACTTTATTAGTTTTTTTTGCGATTTTTCCAAAAATGGCTCCGATGATTTTCTTCAAACGTTTCACATCAACTAACACATACAGTGGAGCTACAACTTTTATTTGAAATATTTCTCTGGCAAAATTCATTTAAGGGCACTTTTGGGGGAGGGGTGAGGTTAGGTTTTTATCTAAAGTGCTATTTCAGTTTATTGGACAATTCACTCATCTAAATAATGTTAGTTAGAATTAAATATATTGTTGAAATTCCAAGTTTGAAATAAATCGCATAACCAGAGCTGCGTTTATTTTACCACTTTACTAAATTTTTTTTTTTTTTCACTTTTTCGTGATTTTCTCAAAAATGACTCCGATGATTTTTTTGAAACTTATATAAACTACGCATACAAAGATCTACAACTTTTATTTAAAACATTTCTCTAGGAACATTAATTTAAGGGCACTTTTAGGGAAGGGATGGGGTTATATTTTTCTTTAAAGTGCTATCATTGATGATTATACAATTCTCTCATCCAAACAAAATTAATTAGAAAATAAATAGATGGCCAAAATTCCTATTTTCAAGAAAATTAGTAAAAGCGGAAGTGCGTTTTTTTACTGAACAGTTTCTTCAAATTTTTCGGCGAATTTCATTAAATTTGGTACACTAACTATAATATTTGTCAATTATAATTTTGAGAACTGGAATAAGAGAAAGTTGTGTGAGTGTTTCACACCAGATTTTTTTACTTTCTCTTAGTACTAGTGTATGATGAGGAAATCTTGCGATTTGTCCAATTTTCGAGTTTACGCTGGAAGTATATTTTTGTGATCCTCTGAGTCAAAAAAAAAAAAAAAAAAAATGTTTTTGGCAAATATCAGTGTGTATCAATCATATATCTTAAAAATGAAAAATCTGTAGACTGCTAAAACCTAGTATTCAGTTTATGTATCACCACCGAGTTTTTGAAAGAAACCCCATCAATAGGAACTTGTGACTTTACTCAATTTTTTGTTTTCAGTATTTTACAATTTTCTCAAAAATGTCTCCAACTTCTTTTATTATATCTGTAGATATATATTATGAATTCACCAATCACTTTTATTTGAAACTCTTTTTGCAGAAAAATGGATTTTAATGGATTTTCTTATCCAGTTCTTCTGGCGGAAGGAACATAAACGAAATATCATGTTTGAAGTTCCAACAAATTTTCTTTTTTTGACATATTTTGTACACTCGCACAAAAATCTCTAAAAACCAAAACACTTTATTACGACTCTAGGGACCAAGAAAACGTGTGCTTCCGGGATAAAAAACCGATATTGAAAATTTTGTCACGATAACAATACTTCCTTTTAACAGTATTGCGGATTGTTTATCTATTTTCAAATCAGTTTATTATTTGCTTTCTCTTACTGCTGATGATAAAGAGGAACTATGGTGATTTTGTCGCATTTTCAAAAGTAAGAAATTGTTTCCACGTGTTATTTTTTTTTTTCATTAAATTATCTTAACAATTGATATGATTTATGGATCTTGAGAACATCTGAACTGAAATAACAGATAGCTTTAAATAAATAAGAATCTAAAATTTTATTCAATAATGTCCCAATTTTTACTGCACAAACATTACTACTGTTCCACAAGGCGAAATTCCTAACACTTTATTTTTACAATTGTTTGAGGGGGGGGAATACATATCTTAAACTTAACTTTCAAATAAATAACTGTCTATTTTAACCATTACTTTCACATAAATTTATAGAATACAATTTGAATGAACAATATATTAAATTTATGTTAAAAAAAAAATAATAATAATAATAAGAAAAAATATCTTCAGTTAAGAATAATATGCCATCTGTGTTTATATAACGTAAGCATCTGGAAAGAGAAGGGATGATGATGATAGCGGTGAGAGGTCTAAGGGGAGGAAATAGTTGCGGTTACATTTATAAAAACAACCCCCACCAAACCACTGCAACCATTAATATTTTCTGGTCTCACTAAAAGCTTAATTCTTTTATATGTAGTTTTGACATGTTGGCGATTATAAAAAGAGGATTATATATAACAATATCACCCAAAATAATAAATCATAAGTGTGTGTGTGTGTGTGTGTGTGTGTGTGAGCGTGTTATAACGTGTATGAAATATTTTTTTTTTTTTTTTTTTTTTAAAATTTTATGAATTAAAGTTCAATTCTTAGGTGAATGATATTTCAAACAATATTTTACAAAATAATGCACAGCTTAATGAATAAATTCCCAAGGTATGTGGATAATGACTTTTTATCTGAAACTAAGATAGCTAGAAAAAACTAAAAAATACGTGTCCCCCTAGTTTTTTGTTAGAAATCCACATTAAATTTGCAAATTAGTTTTGGTGCTTCCAGAAGCGAGGTACAGTCACCAACTTCATTTTTTCAAATGGGGAGGTGTGGTTTTTATTTAAGAAATAGATTCCTCTATTTTTTTGGAAGGAAAATTTACTTGAACGGTTACAATGTGGCAACTAAGTAATGACGTAATGCCTTACTAATTTCAGGCAGGCTATTTCAGACGTTCCAACTTTGGAATTATAATTATTGGGCCGTGGTAGAAAGTAAAACTATCAGTATTTTTCAAAAAATAAATATGAATTTAACATTTATTCGTAGGCGAACCTGATACATATGGAAAACCTGTTGGACGAGTTCTGCGAATGGAAGGACAACTTATCTGTATCTTCCGGACGCGACGGCTGGCAATAGAATAGTCTCGACAGATTTTTCATATACGATCTCCAGACTTGTGCAACCGGGCATGTGCAAATAAATGACAAGTGGCTTAGAATGGGGCTGGTGAGAGATGGTCGATGTCGATGTGGCGATGAGGAGACCGCTCAACACATAATTTTAGACTGTGACCTCTATGAAGATCTCCGCTCAAAACTTGTGGCGAGGAATTGGATTTTATGTTAACCATAGCAATGACACTCAGCCAGCCCTTGGTTCTGGAAAATGAGACGGCATATAATGCCTTCAAAAGGTTTGCGGAATCTTGGGGGGTATGTCTTGGGGGCCTTTCCCTTGGGTAGGCGGAGTGAATGTTTTGTGTGGTAGTAATTTATTGCTTGCCTGTAGTCTGTGTGCGTTAGATCGGGTAGGTGTAGAATTTTAGATGACCTCTCAGGAATATCGAGTACTAAGTAGTCACTTAGGCTAGTTAGTCTTGTATGGATTTGCAAGGTATGACTGTATTTATTGACTTTGTGAGGTTTGTATGTGAACTAGGTTATATTGTTGTTCGTCAGAGATACTTTAGTTTTATATTCGTTTATGTGCCCTCGTTTATTTATTGATTTATGTGTATATAGAAACAGTTCTGTTTATAGTAAAGTCGATTGCGATGGATGAATATTTTGCTGGCTGGGATGAGTGCGAGCTCAGGTAAGCCCTATATTGCGATATCGATAAAAAAATTTATTCGTAGGCCTTAAACTTGGGGGCCCTCTCAAATACACTCATTATAAAAAAGAATGCAAATTGTTTTCTTTCAAGACAAACAGCCAGATTGCTCTGGATTCCCATAAGAAAACTAACTTCGGTAATCACGCCTACTTGGTAGAGGCTAGGAAAAAAATCAGATTATTAGAATTAATAACGTTTAACAGAATTAGTAACGAATTAGTAACGTTTAAATGACCTTTCACTGTTAGAGAGCACGAGTGGGAATCGAAGGCAACGAGGAAGCCGACAGGTTGGCACAAGTGGCATCAGAAGATTAAAGTCTTAATCTTACCGATTGAAGAGTCCCAAAACAACAATAAATAAGAAAAAATTAAGCACTCTCTTACTCCATTTCATACAATTATATATGATATGACTATTTTTCTTTAAACTGACATTTTACATATTTGTCGTAATTTTACGTAGTATAATATAGAGGAGGTTGGGCAGCGCCCGCTCTAGGGGCGCAAAATTTAAGGACGCTATTTTGGCTGTAAGTGTGAGAAAAATATTGATATGTTTCTAAAATAATTGATTACTCAATTAATAGAAAATTTCACATACCGATTTTTCCGTACGCTAAAAATTTACAGTACATAGCGTATTTATTTGTTTATGTCTTAAAGCTAGAAATACCCTATTGTTGAAAAATTAATGCAGAATTTGTAAAGGACGATGCTTGAACTTGTTTGAACATACATATACGTCTCTGAACAGAATAGCATCAGCACGCGAGCAGAGCGCTACTTCAGCTTGTATTTGAACATGCATAGACTTGCTTAAACAAATACAGAGTGTCCCAAGGTATATGGATAACGACTTTTTATCGGAAACTAAGATAGCTAGAAAAAAAAACTAAAAAATACGTGTCCCCCCCCAGTTTTTTGTTAGTAATCCAAATTTAATTTGCAAATTTGTTTTGGTGCTTCCAGAAGCGAGATACAGGCACCAACTTCATTTTTTAAGAGGTGTGGTAATAATTCCTCTATTTTTTTGTAAGAAAAATTTACTTGAACGGTTTTTTTCTGTGACGATATTTTACAAGTTATGAATGAAAAACATGATTCTTATAAGAAATTTCAAAATGATATTATAACGCTTTTTTGATTGAATAAGAAGAAAAGTACTATTTTATTATAACTTTACTCCTCATTAATTACAGATCTTGCTCGAACTGGCCTCCACCATTAGAGATGCATGGACATGTTCTTTCCTGCCAATTGTACCTTACGGCCAAAGAAATAGATTCGGCTTTAACCGAGTTACAGGCATCTAATATTCTCGGCTTTAGTTCATCTACAGATGTAATTTCGGCTTGATTGTGACACACCTATGTTTAGAAATGCTTTTAGATAAGCAGAAATAAGAAAAGAAAGAAAAAAGTTATGAATAATCACCTTGTTTTTCAGGTGTCCTCAAAGGACACTCAAAGGGATCATATGGGCCCTATAAGGTCGTAGTCGTAGCTTTTTATAATCCTCCAAACAGTACTTTTAGAGATATCTAACTCGTGACTGATTCTACGTACGGATGAAGAAGGGTTATCTCGGATCCAGACCTAGTCCATAGGTGTCAAATCCGGTGAACGAGGTGGCCACTGAATCGACCCCCGATTCGATATAATACGCTCATCAAATCGCCTTTCAAGATATCTGTTTCCATGCCTTGTATTAGAGCAGGGAAGCACTCATGCTGGTACCACATCCTTCGTCTCCGCTGGAGGAGTACATTCCCCAAGTGTAGAGGAAGAATGTTGGTGAGGAATTGAAGACAAAAATCTCCATTCATATTCACTTCATAAAAGTATGGACCTATAAGTTGATTCCCAACAGGACCACACCATACATTTATTCCAATGACAGGATTCGTATGTGACTCGAAGATTTTTTTCGGCCCATACTCTGAAATTCCATCGTTTAGGACGCCGTTGTTGGTGAATTTAGATTCATCCGTCCAAAGAATATTCATTAAAAACTCTGGATCTTCTGACAATTGCATATCGATCATTGTAATAAATTCTATCGGCGTTCATAATCTGTAGGGCGCAATCCTTGTATGATATGGGCCCTATAAGGTCGTAGTCGTAGCTTTTTATAATCCTCCAAACAGTACTTTTAGAGATATCTAACTCGTGACTGATTCTACGTACGGATGAAGAAGGGTTATCTCGGATCCAGAGACGTACATAGGTTCATTGTCAAACGAACGGACAGGTTTTGGAAAATTCCGATTTTTTTAAATTTGGCACAACAGATCCATATTCCCGAAAAGTATGTGCTACACGTAAAATTGTGCGGTAATCTGGGTGTCTTTCACGGTCGGGGAACCCTCCGTATACAACTGAGCAGCTCTCAATGCAACCGTCCCACATTCTAAAAAAACATCATACATATCACGACGTTCAAAAGGTTGAAACACTATTCTTGGCATGTTGAAAGTAGCAATTGATAACACTGTATCATTAGTGTATTAGGTACAAGTTGAATAAGTAAATATAAACACTAATAACTAAACATTCATTACTAATCGTTCAAAGTGCAATATTAGATTTCTTATAAGAATCATGTTTTCATTTATAACCTGTAAAAAAATATCGCTCACAGAAAAAAACAATTCAAGTAAATTTAATTGAACAAAAAAATAGAGGAATCTATTTCTGAAAATAAAAAAAACACATCTCCCCAATTGAAAAAATGAAGTTGGTGCCCATATCTCGCTTCTGGAAGCACCAAAACAAATTTGCAAATTAAATTTGGATTTCTAACAAAAAAAACTACGGGGACATGTATTTTTTAGTTTTTTTTTCTAGCTACCTTAGTTTCCGAGAAAAAGTCGTTATCCATATACCTTGGGACACCGTGTATATATATATATATATTCTTAAGAGGCGGCAATTTGTCTTTTTGTCCGGGGCGATGTAACCGCTAGAGTGGGCGCTGGGTCGGGGATAAGTACCAACCTTACACTAATCTAACAGGTAGAGAATTGTAATGGATTCGTTTGATGTGTGATTCCAGGAGTAGCAGATGTCTTGAAGAGGGCGGAAGTTAGTTGAGAGATTTTGGGAAGTTAGTGCTCGAATAATTAAACGGTTTATATAAAAATAACTATAATTGAACAATACTTTGAACGTTAGAAATGGTAACTAATAATTATAATAAAATACTTAGTAATAAATAGAAGATAATTTAGAATGATAAAGTAACTAACTAAAGTGCACAACTAAGGGAAAGATAAGTTTGAATATAACTGTGTATAGTAAATTGCCGCTTGTGTATAAAGACCGTAGATGATATAATAATGATCATCTCGTCGTATATGATAGAGTTTATATATTACTGTTGTTCACACTCACACCAAGTCATCTGTCCTAGTGTGCGACCTTCGTAGTTTGGTGACCTTATTCAGGTCAGTTCAGTGGCCAACCTTATCGCGGTGCTTCCTTATTGATGTACAGTATTGATGAAGCCGGCGGCCAACTAGGTCGCAGGATTTATTACTGCCACTCTTTGTTAAGATAGCAGCTGGCTGGAACCACTAGTTGTAAATTATTATTTCTTTGGTGTTTGACTTTGCCGATGTCAATGACTTTGCCATGTCATTACATCATCACATGGCAAAGTCATTGACAGAATCAATGATTATAAATATGGCCCAAAAGAGCGCTCTAAAAATCACTGAATCAACTACATAAACATTTAAAATTAACGACACAAACGCCTCATTTTAAATAATTTTTTTTTTTTAAACTGTTACAAATAAAAGTAATAAATTTTTATCTGAGAAGTTAGTATATCAAGTTTAAAGGAAATCGTTTTAAACCGTTTCCGAGAAAATTCTAAAAAAACCCAAAACCATATTTGTTAAAGTCGCATTACGGTTAACCGATTTTCTTCAAACTTGGAATGTATCAATGCCTCTCTCTAATGTGAATTAATTTTGTGTGAGTAATAAAATCATATATTATACTGAAGTGGTAGTTTAGAGTAGGGGAAAGCATAGTACTGTTTCTACGAGGAATCCTTGTGAAAAATCAAGTTGCCGGGATAAAGTTTCTAATAAAAGTGATAAGTATATATGTGAGTGTGTTTATGTGGATAGTATACGAAATTTAAAAATAATTGTTGTAGTCGTATTCGATAAAATTACGACACATTCAATAAAGTTGTTCTTCCGGTTGGTTGATGAATTTTGCGCGAAATCTTTGCATCATGTGGTGGTGGTGGTGGTGATAGTATCTAAACGGAATACCAAGTTTGAGTTCCGGCGACTTTTCATTTTTTTAAGATATTCTGTTAACACACATACACACAAACCATTTGGTGTAAACATTATTTTTTTTTCGTATTCAGTGGACCATGAATCATGTATTTCCGGTTAAAAACTAATTTTGAAAATTTGGCACAATCGTATTACTTCCTCTTACTATACGTGGAAGAGAAAGTTATAACAATTAATAAATAAAAGTTTATTATATAAATGGGTATATCTCTGGGCATAATTTGCAAAAAAGTTGTCAAACAAAAAAAATATTTTTCACAAATAAATATTAGAATGGATGATGGATAAATGATGAAAACAACTCCACAAAACCACTATTTAACACAGATATAATCAGGTCATGGGCCAATCAAGGAGAGTATCTTTACCGTTTCAATATAATAGATTCGTCATATTGTACGTGTGCTCCAAACTCTCTTGTTGTACTTTGTAAGATTATCATGTTATAGAATTGTCCTCTGCTCTCAAGGTGTAGGTGTAAATGAATATTGTTTGCGATGTGTAAAGGAAACCAATGGCTCCTCAAATAAGATCAGTTGATCTTCTTGAAGGACTATCTAAAAATCTTCACTGAATTCACCGGCAGTCCAAGCACCATAGCTAGATGATTTTTGTTCCAATATGTTCGTCATACCATATAATTAAATAATTAAATTTATATTGCCTTCAAATTTTATCAAATGTACCAGAGATATTTTCCGTGATAGCTTGCTTCTTTTTGTGGTTATCGACCGGTTTCCGGCGTTCGCCCATCATCAGGATGCATTTGTCAAACAGTGTGATAACATAGATTTGCACAGAGTAAACTTGGTTGATACACTAAATTGATTTGCTCTGTGCTAAATTATTTATTAGTTAATTATTTATTAATTAATTATTATAGTTATTGCACTGTTTGGCAAATGCATCCTGATTATGGGCGAACTCCCAAAACCGGTCGATGACCACAAAAAGAAGCAGATTATCATGGAAAATATCTCTGATGCTTTCCAGCTTGCCGATGCTAACCACAACAATTATCATATTAATTAATTACATGTAATATTTATTAATGGAACCAAGAGAGAGAAAGAGAAAAAAATAATCTAGGTAGTAATGCTTACTCCAGTAAGCGTCACTTTGAACAATAAGTTTGAAGAATTGAAGGGTAAAACCCTTTTATGAGGAAATTGGTCTTCTTTTCCTCTTCGTTAGTTTTGTTTGGATAGTGGTCTATGAAAAATAAAGTTTGCGTAAACGAGAGTTTCACTAAAGCCACACTGCATACATAATTATTCTGGTCTTTATGTTATGAAGAAATCTGGTGAGGATCGGTCAAGAAAGAAACATTTAATAATGCCAACGTTTCGGCAGAGTATCCTGTCATTATCAAGGCTTTAATATATGGATAATCGTCAAGATGTGAGAAAGAATTTTTAAACATACATATTTGTTACATCGTAGAAACATAAAAAACGAAAATTAAAAGTTACTAGTTTCTTGTCTTAAATCATATATATATAAAAAAAAAAAAAATCTGGTGTGAAACACTCACACATCTTTCTCTCACTCCAGTTTTCAAAATTGAAATTGACAAATTATATAGTTAGTGTACCACATTTAATTAATCATCGAAATTGGTCGAAAACTGAAAAACTGTTCAGTAAAAGCGCACTTCCGGTGTACCAATTTTCTTGAAACATGGAAATTTGGCCATCTATTTATTTCTAATTAATAATTTTGTTTGTATGGTAGAATTGTACAATCAACTATGATAGCACCTTAAAGAAAAACATAACCCTACCCCTCCCCTAAAGTGCCCTTAACTGAATTTTCTAAAAACATAACCCCACCCCACCCCCAAAAGCCCCCTTAAATGGCGTTTGTTAGGAAAAACGTTTCAAATAAAAGTTGTAGCTCTTTATATGTATATTACACATTATAACTTTGTAAAGAAGTCGTTGGAGCCGTTTTCGAGAAAATACCAGAAAACTGGAAAAATACATTTCAGTAAAAACGCACTTCCGGTCATCCCAATTTTATTCAAACTCGGAAATTTCAATCAATATTTAATTCTAATTAATATTATTTAGATAACAGAATTGTATAGTAAACTGAAATAGCACTTTAGATGAAAACCTAACCCCACCCCTCCTCCAAAAGTGCCCTTAAATGATTTTCATGGAGAAATGTTTCAAATAAAAGTTGCAGCTCATTGTATGTGTAGTTGATGTATCAAGTTTAAAGAGAATCGTCGGAGCCATTTTTGAGAAAATAGCAAAAAAGTAAAAGAACCAACTAGTAAAGTGGTACTTCCGGTTGTGGAATTTTGACAGATAACGTACTGTCAGATCCCAGGGTGTTACCTAAACGGAATATCAAGTTTCAACTTTCTACGATTTATCATCCTTGAGCTATGCTGTTCACATACACACACACACACACACACAACACACACACACACACACACAGAGACCATTTGCTAAAACCACTTTTTTGGACTCAGGGGACTCAAAACGGATATTTCCGGTGAAAACTCGATATTGATAATTTTGGCACGATTACAATACTTCCTCTTACTAGGAGTAAGAGATTATTTCTGCGACATAATAAATGTGTAAGTTTAAAAATTCTTTCTCCAGATCTTCACGATTTAAAAAGCCTTGATAAAGACAGGCAACTCTGTCAAAACGTTGGTTTCTTTAATGACTGGATCCTCACCAAATTTCTTCATAACATATTTTCATCAACGGTCAACAAATACTTTTATATAAATGGTCTTTGTTTAGTTTGAGGTCTTTAGGTGTATTGTTAGGTTAAATATGTGCAAGGTGGCCAAAAATTCAAAAGAAATTCTCTTGGTTTATGTTAAATAAAATATTCTGGTCCATTTTAAATAAAATTAAATCAAGAAATAATTGAAATTTCCAAGAAAGTTAATATAAAATCTGGGTCTTTCAATACATAAAATAAAATAAAATAATAAATAAATAAATAATTGAAATTTTATTTCGTTAAAAATATTTATATTATTGGAATGATAAAAAAAAAGTTTCTTTTTTTATATATATTATTTACATTATAGAAATTCATTTTGAAATCAATTCTGGAAATATTTAACTTCATTACCATTATTAATAAATATGTCGATGGGAGACATTGCTACAGATACGAATGAGTATATGTGAAGATATCAAATTAAAATATGACGAATGAGTTGGTGGAAGGTAAATGAGATAAATATATTGTTGACTAGGTGCCAATAAGAATCAATATCTTTGATTCCACACACCCCCTCTCTCTTTCTATAGCTAATATTGACGAATGGTCTGAGTTGGCAAATACTTATTAAGAGATTAAGAGAGAAGGCTGGCGGCTACTGATTCATCAAGTGCTGTCACCCTTTCTGCTCTTCTTTCATACTGTCAGTGCCCACTATGGACCTCTTGGAACAATCTGATTGAAATGGTGATCACTTCTCTGGGACCTCTTCTACTAACCAAACATATAGGGTAGGCTTTCCTTTTTTTTTATTATTACAATTCCATTCCACTCAGATCATTCCTCTTTTTTTCCTACAATTCATACCGGTTACAAAAAAAAGATGAAATCTCATACGAGTTCAAAAGTCAATATTTATATTTGTAGGTTGCTGTTATCCATAAATGGAAAATATTTTAATTCAGATATATTCCACTTAAAGCACCACTGTTCCTATTTCTCTTCTTTTTTCTTTTTTTGATCGTTATTCTTTAATTTAATTTTAAAGTTAAAAGTTAAGTGCTGGTGGAATGTGATGAATATTCTTTGAACAGAATATGTATTTAATTTACAAAATTAATATTTTTTTTTATCTAATTCGGAAATATTTTTGTTATAATATTTATCTGAGACAGACGGGATAGAATTGATCAAAATAAGGAAGTAAACTGCCCTCTAATTTCTTCTCGCACTTCCGGAAAAATCTGTTACAAAACAATCAAATGATTTTTCTCTTGCAGTTCTAATGGATACTTTTTTTTTTAAAAAAAAGTCGGAATTTTTGCTAATTCCATATTGCCCAACAGATAATGAAATGGAAATTACTGAAATTAGAGGAAAGCCTAATGGGCTTAGGTCCAGGCATGAAAACTTGCTAATTATAATAGACAATTGCCACTCATTGAAAACTAATTGATGGATTGAGGTCTTATCCTATTCCAAGCAAATTCCAGATGTCTTTAGAGTTTCCATCATCTTAGGCAGGAGGACGGTACAATGATAAATAACGGTACAATGATGGTTAAATAAGAGTAGAAGAGGTAAGTTGAAGTAATACAGCCAGAGAAAGGTTAGTGGTGATTAACTGGCTGGTTTGATGGTAGCCTGTTTGCAGAGCACTTGTCCTGTACGCTGCTATCCAGACCTTCAAACAACAGATATTACACTTGTAATGACATGGCAAAGTCATTGACATCGGCAAAGTACGCCAAAGAAATAATTTACAAAAGGTGAAAACAGTGACACTGTTGGCCGCCGACAGCCGCGGTCAAACAAACAAACAACAAAGCCTTTTCATCAATTCTCGCATCAAAAGGCAGGCACCGCCATAAGTATGGCCACTAAATAAGGTCAGAAAACTACGAAGGTCGCACAAGGCCGCACACTAAGACAGATATCTTGGTGTGAGTGTGAACAACAGTATATAAAAACCCTATGATATACGACGAAAGGATTATTATATCATCTACGACCAAACTATACACGAGCGGCAATTCACAGTTATATTCAACTTATCATTCTCGTAGTTGTGCACTTTAGTTCGTTATTTTAACCATTCTAAATTATCAGCTATTTATCTTCTATTTATTATTAAGTATTTTATTATAGTTATTAGTTACCATTTATCACGTTTAAATTATTGTTAAAATACAGTTTATTTTTATATAAAAAACCGTTTAATAATTCGAGCACTAACTTCCAAATCTCTCAAACTAACTTCCGCCCTCTTCAAGACATCTGCTACTCCAGGAATCACACAACATCCGATCCCATTACATCTAATATCTGATTCCATTACACACTGCGGCCAACAATCTCTAATTAATATTCAAGCCGAGCTTCTCATTCCTGCGGTATCAGGTGAGTCTGTCCGATATAGCGAGACTCCTAAACTGAGAAGGATACCATATTTATGGTTGAATGTATGGACAATGACCGAATGGCACCTGGAAAAGTACACCACCGCTTTTTTTAAATGGAGATCGTTGCTATGCACCAATGGTAATTGCAGAACTTCAAAGGCGTAATTTTTTCTGATATGCAGATAAAACGAAAAGCGCACCAGATCAGTTCGCGATTATTTTGAGACTGTGTGAGTATGCTGCTTGATTCCGCTAAGTAGTTCGTATACTCTGTTACTGTTGGTAATACGTGGGGCTTAATTTTCTCTGCTAGGTTAGTCATTACGCACCTTAAAGAACACATACAATGTGACAAACACAACAACACCGAAAAGTCTGCACTTGCAGAATATTCATCCACAACTGGGCAGACAATAAATATTAATAAGCTAGGTAAACCATGCTTTATTTACAATAAATTTACAAAACTCCAAGAGTGTCAGCTTTAGCAGCTATAACCTCCTAGGTAAATATATGCAACTGTTTAAACTCTAATACATAAATGATTTGGGAAAAATTTTAAAGAACCCAAGCTATATGCGGCCGATTCATTGTGGTAGAGCGCTCTTCACTCTCCTGTGCCTGAGCACAATCCCCAAGTCATAGTCCCCTATCACTCTGCAAAGTTGATTATTGCTTAAATTGCACCTGCCAAAAAATTTCTCTGTGATGACTCTGATATTATCTTGAACATAGTCGATATTCCTAGAAACGTGCAGGTCTAGGATTTGGGTAAACCTGGGTGAGAAAGTTACCAATCTCAGGAACCTATTTTGCATCCCCTGCGAGGTGACATTGGATAGACATGTCAGGCTCGAGAAGGGACAGGCATATAATAACATTGATCTAACCATTCTCTTATAGTGCAAAAGCTTATTATCTTGGGAGAGACTAGACTCCCTTCAAAACAAGGGAAATAACACCCGTATGGCCAACTTTCCCTTATTGATTCTATCTCTTATGTTGTTAGCAAAATGTACCTCCGGTTGAGAAGCACGCCTTGATACTTGACAAGTGGCAGACCAAGGTAACGGCCGAAAATTTTGATAACACCCAAATCCTTGTCCAAGTGAGCAATTATGATGAACGTGTCGTAAGAGTGGCAGTAGAAATTGAAAAAGAGGAACTATTTGATTAGAGATGATGGCTGCTTCTGCTCAGAGAAAGAAGAGAATTAGAAAAGGAAAAATATTTAACGGTTACTGCCTATAACTTTAGCAACGAGCAGCGGGAGGGAAGACTAAGATCTCGTCATCAAATAGCCAATCATATGCAAGGGAGAGAAAATTAAGCTCCGCGTATTACCAACAGCCATCTACAGAAAGGAGTGGGAAGCTAACCCTCACCTCTCCACTGCTTTACACTACCCACACTATATTTTGATAGTATGTTTCAGCTTTAGAGGCGACACTTCCCTGAAGAAGCCTAATGATATTGGCGAAACGTCGCTTTACAACAAACCACTGACGCGGATCAACCCGAAGACCTGAATGTTTTAATTTTGTTACATTTCGGATTCGCGGTTGGTAACGGTAGATAATTAAAAAAGTTTTTATTACTGTTCAGATAGTCTGCTAACTAAATTCTTGTGTGTTCACCTCCAAATTGTACTAGTAAGTTGACACTATCAGTACTGAACAGTCATTTTCCTCCAAGGATTTCTTGAAGAGTGTGTACTAGATCATATATCAGAATAACAGGGAATGAGGACGTAGATAGTTGGCCCAATTAGGTGCCTCTTTTCCACTCATTGGTCCCAGAGCCTGATGTTGTCATAGTTTTGGACATATGTCTATCAAACTTCCAGGCATTGACAGCTTCACAGAATTCATTCCTATGGATGAGTCGGCAATCATAGTTGTTGAGTGGAGATCTGAAAGGGCAAATAGTAAAATGATGGTGTATATATCATAGCAGCCTTTCTAAGGCATCTGATTGGGTCCATAATTTATAAACGAAAAATCACAGAAAGTTTAAACTAAATCTTCTTTATGTCATTTTCTTTTAAATAAATGTTCCGCAAGTTTTTTTGAAAAGGTTGCAGTAATTATTTAAATAGTATACATATATTTATATATATATCACATACTAGATTTAGCATTTTTATTTGTATATTTTTCTAAAAAAAGTGATTCTAGAGAGTTGTGGCTTTCCTCTAAGGTGCATCATTATTCAGGATAATGAATTATTTATATCAGTGTTATATTACAATTGGCTATAGAACGATTCTTCGATGTTTGTTACCACAGAAATGTTAAACTAAGATAAAATTTTCCTCTGTGGTACAATGATGGTTAAATAAGAGTAGAAGAGGTAAGTTGAAGTAATACAGCCAGAGGAAGGTTAGTGGTGATTAACTGGCTGGTTTGATGGTAGCCTGTTTGCAGAGCACTTGTCCTGTACGCTGCTATACAGACCTTCAAACAACACATATTACACTGCGGCCAACAATCTCTAATTAATATTCAAGCCGAGCTTCTCATTCCTTCTTCAACTGCTTCCACAACCGTCCTACCTACCACATTCTCTCATTTAACTACATCACACTCTAACTACACCAGAGAGTTGAGCACTCTATATATACATTACTTCTCCCGACTAGATTTTCTCTTGCACATACTTCTGTCAATCACACTGATTACTTTCAACTCTCCCAACTGCTGCATGTTTTATGCACTGTTTGCTTGTACTCTACTTCACATTAGTTATGTTAATCTATCTATCGTATCACTATTATCTTGCATCCTTAGAATTAACTTATATTGAACCTCATTTTATTATCAATTCCTTGATTAGACTACCTCCCTTCTGAGACAACCGTTCTATTTGAAAGTAATGAATTGGATAGAATAAGAGATAGTGGCATCAAAGCTAGATTATGTCGTAGAGTATACAACAAAGAAATCTGTCTGCTAAGTTTGCTAATCAAATATATCATCTTTGAAAAAATCTTAAGATCAGTAGAAATTTTCTACAAATAAATAAATAAATAAGCCATTGTATTAACTATTAGTTAATACAGATTAATAACTTAATATAATACATAATGATTACACAGATATAACTAATATTCTACTCACCCTTAGGCTTGGTCACCCTCGGGGCGATTGAATTGTGCTTAATTAAAAAAAAAAAATATTAATCCTTTATCATCAAATAAAATTATCTTTTAGGAGAAAAAATAAAAAGTAAAAATAAATGTAAAACAAAAACATTAATTTCCAATTAATATATTCTATACTTTTTGCAGCCAGACTTCAATATAAACATCAGAGAACCAGAATGTTGAAGGAGGGATTTCGGATAGCCAGGCGGACCGAAGGATCTTGAGGCTCTTCTTCCCTGGCAGGGACTCCCTGGCGCTACTTTCCCGGCTCAATAAAGTGCGGCTAGTATGGGTGCCGGGACCTTAAAGGATAGAAGACAACAAGATAGCCGACAAAATGGTCAGGAACGGAGCGAGAACTCCGATCTGTGGACCGGATTCTGTTCTAGGGACAGCTAAAAGGACAATACGGGAATAGATTCAGTAACAGCATGACTGGCACTGAAGGCTAAGCCCCGAGGGCAAAGCTCAGTAAGGAGGTAATGCCAAGACTGGATAGAAGCAGGACCAAAGAGACCCTAGGTCTAGGCAGAAAATCAGATTTGTCTGATAGCGGGCATTTTCACAGGGTACGGTAGGTTTAAAAAATATCACAAGTTGGAGTAAATCATCCTGTGTTAGGATGAGGAGAAAACTGCCTCTCACCTTTTGTTCGATTGTGTTGTAATCGCCAGATTTCAATATGAAATCTTTGGCACACTGAGCCAGTTAAGAACATATTGCAAGAAGAACTAGTGGGGAAAGTTCTCGACCTCATGAAGAGGAGAGGTTTCCTGTATGTTTCAAATAAAAGTGATAGGTTTATATCTGTGCAGTGAGCATTCCAAAGAAAATCGTTGTAGCCGTTTTTGAGAAAATTCCAACAAATACAAAAACTTGCGTAAACTCGCGCCACTAGTAAGAGGTTGTATTGCGATCGTGCCAGATTTTCGAAATTGAGTTTTCACCGGAAATACTCGAGGGTTCTCTGAATACAAAAAAAAAAAAATTATTTTTAGCGCATTCGCAAATACATTTTACAAATATTCCCTCCATTCATTTAACTCACTAATTTTACTCATGCGTAGCTTCCTTTCACTAATCCTTTTCAATTAAACCACGCCTCTTGAGATGTGTTATATATGTATATATGTGTAAATCATTTTTATTTGCAACATATTCCCGAGAAAACCGACTTTAGGAAGTTCTGGGAACTCAATGACTTTAGGATGATCATCTTTTAGGTTTCCTTGGTCATTTTTATGAAAACACTTGAGTTTCCGGGTTGAGTTGGCGCCAATGGTTTTGTTAGAAACCGACGTTTCGCCCATATTGTAATAAGAGCCTCTTTAAGGTGTAATGATCCAACGGCTTAAGGCTTCCTTATACGCCTTAAGGCTTGTTTTTTTTTTTTGCTTTCAAAGTGTGTGGAGAAGCTCATTGCAATATGCGCGATATGTTGGTTTCTAGCAAATCGCCAACGCTGTCTCAACCAGGAAACTCAAGTGTTTTTTAGAATTTTTTTTCAGTATGTGACTATCAGTTTATGCAGCTTTTCTCTTATGATAATGTAATAGCAAGAGAGAATTACATCAGCAAGAGAGAGCAGACAGACGTGAGAATTAAGAGTGAGAAGACAGACCCTCTCTGGTACTCTCTGACTTAAGCTAGAGTGGGGAGAACCTTTATATAAGCCAGTGAGAGATCTAGACATGGTTCTAAGATTCAACCATACATCGCATCGGGTCATATCTCTCCTCCCACCTTTATTCTATAAAAATCATTACAAGTCCAGTGCAGTTTGTGTAAGCTTATAGCTATATTATAACAGTGTCTTCATATCTCGTCTAATTAATCAATCCCAATTTCTCTCCTCATCAACTCCATTATAATAATATTAAGGTCGTAAAATATGTTTCTAGAATTCTGGATTTGATGAAAATATATTCAAGATGGTCGTAAGATGTGATACATTAAGAGAAAATATGTGAAATCTCACATCAGATTTGTTTTATTCCCATAGATAATCAAATATCTGATTTTTTTTTTTTTTTTTTATAAATGAAAATGGTATTATAGATTGCTTTACATATAAGTATAAAAAGAAATAATGCACTGCGTTTATAATAAGTTGGTACGTATTCAGGTGGGCGTGTTATTTACTTTGTGGGAAGTTGCCAGTTTCATGTTGACAGTTGCCCTACAACGGAAATGAAAAGTCCCCAAGTTGAGTGGGCGGTAGCGTCCCATTTAACTTGTCAACTTCCCCTAAATCGTTCTGCCTGCCTATAACCACCGCTATTCCAGTACAATACTCTGCTTTCTTTTACTAATCTCTCTCTTCTGTCTAATATATTTTTTTTTTATAAAAAAGTAATAATGATATTGTGAATCTGAACTTTAGCAATACTAGTGGTTTGTCTATGATTTAAAGCTTTATTATTTATATTTTAAAGCCATTGTTTAAAATACAAAGATTTTATTTAAACAATATATAATAAATGTTTCTAACATAAGTTAACAATTGTTATTATCAAATCTAAGAGAACAAAAAGTAAGAACCGAATGAGCAATTGTAAGAACAAGTCAACAAAGGAAAAAGTGGGGAATATATTACTTAAGGAACATTGCTTATATCTTGGCTCACTGGTGACTAATGATAATGATGTAAATGCGGAAATCCAGCGAAGAATAATAGCCACTTGAAAAGTATTGGTTAGGCACTTGAAAAGTCACATTCTATCTCGCACCACCAATCTTCGTCTCTACAAGACATTGATCAGACCTGTACTTACCTACGGCTCTGAATGCTGGACGTTATCCAAAATCCAAGAATCCCAATTACTCCGAATGGAAAGAAAAATATTAAGGCGGATTTTCGGAGCAGTTTTTTGATCCGGCAAACTTGTCCTGGCGCATAAGAACTAATGCAGAGGTAATGGATTTATAAGGAGACTGTGACATCGTCCGATTTATAAAGATTGGCAGACTGAGATGGGCGGGACATGTATCTAGGATGAGCGATAACTCCATACCAAGAAAGCTCCTAGAAGAAATTATTCACTCTTCAAGGCGTCGGGGGAAACTGCGCTGGTTGGATAGTGTGGAGGCGGATGCGCGATCCCTGCTAGGTGTACGAGACTGGAGGGCGGCAGCTTCAGACAGAGATGTTTGGCGGACTTTGCTGCAGGAGGCCTTGACTCCACGTGGGTTGTTGCGCCACGAATGATGATGAGGATGAACATTGCTTATGTCTGATTTAATTGTTTAAAAAATTAACTAGGATAAGCTCTGGATCTAATTTCTTTTACAGATGAAGGCTATGGGCAGTTATATAGTATACCCAAAGATATCTTTTGGAGAATTAATTATCGGAGAAATATATTAATGATTTATATATTTCATTAATATGTAAAAGGAAGATTGCTTCAGAATTTGAACAGAAGTTCTTCTTGCAAAGGACACCTTTAGAAAGAAATATCTGGGACTCCAAAAGAATGAATCAATTAATTTTGATGTTATCTGTCTTAAGACATGGCCATATCGCGCTTATGAAAGATATCTGAAATTTCGAAATAATGTGTTCGCGGTATCAATCTTTGAAACATGTCGTACCAACTTCAAAAGCCAAAACTCCGGCAAGTGAAGCGGTTTTTTGAAGAAATGAGTATCAGAAGAAATATAAGTTATAGTGGACGAAGACAAAACCGAAACCCGAAGAATCAACTAGTTCTCGTTAGTATTATAGAATTATTACCTTCTTATCACAGTACAAAGTCAGCCATCGATATAATGAGTCTCATCACTGTCGCAGGAATGCCATTGTTAATATGTTCTGTGCATCTGATACGCCGTACGCGACTATTGGAGATTGACAAAAGGTAAGATGAGCCTAGTTCCACCGTGACCTACACTAAAAGGCCTACTGTGAATCGACTTGCGCTCGGCTTGCTGCTACATTAAGCATCAGGCTTCAGCCATCCTCCACATAGGTTTTGTAAAAAAAAAAGGGGAATCTAGATCAGTCTTAAAACAACTTTCAAAAGGATAAATAGCCAGCAAAAAATTCTAAAACGAATATAAATTAGGCTGCAAAAAGAATCTGAGCAATCAAGAGCTTTTTATACAAAGAGCGAGACCAGTCTTTTACAAGCTCACTAGCGGCAAGAAGTTATCTTCGTTCAATAATCTCTCTAGTGATTCACCTAACGCCTACTCTTTATTTTAATCTTCAAACCACCTTCAAATAAAACGGAAAATATTAATTATGAGCACAAGGATGGTAGGGCATTTCTCTAGTTCACCATTTTATCATCATCCATTAAACAACATTATTCTAGTCCCGCGAGTACAAGCTAAAGGCACCTGCCTTTAGGCCTAGACCAATCAGAAACAACCATTTCAATTTTTTTCAAAATTTAGGAAATACTAATTCCAAATTTTATTTTCTTTTGTTCTAAAAATTTTTCTTAAGAATTCTAGCCAATTACCAATTTCCTATCGCCCTCCTCCAATTACTAATTTCCAATTTCAGCCATCCTCCACATAAGTTTTGTAAAAAAAAAAGGGGAAATAGCCAGCAAAAAATTCTAAAACGAATATAAATTAAGCTGCAAAAAGAATCTGAGCAATCAAGAGCTTTTTATACAAAGAGCGAGACCAGTATTTTACAAGTTCACTAGCGGCTTTTGAAACATTTCCGAGTATCCTCGGACCTCTCCCGTACACCTTATACACAGCAGATATTCTACAGCATCCAAATACCATCAAATCTACCTTTGCACCTCGACCAACTCCAGACCTGGTTAGTTAAATGGCGAATCAAAATTAATCCAACCAAATCAAAGTACATAGTATTTACGCTTCGACGAAAAATCTGTATTCATTAACCAAATCCCTATTCCATCAGCTAGGACTGTATGTTACCTTGGACTATACCTGGACAGACGATTAACATGGAATTCCATACCAGACTGAAAAGACAAGAAGCTAACCGATGCTATAAACTCCTCGCAAAGCTCATCGATAGACGATCAAAACTAAACTTAAATAACAAAAGACTTTTATATCTGCTGTTACTAAGACCAATTTGGTCATACGGTATTGAAGTATGGGGATCGACTAAACGTTCCAATTCCTAACGCATCCAATCCTTGCAGTCAATAATTCTTCGGAAAATCCTTAATGCTCCATTTTTTATGTTTAACCTCACTATCCACAATGACCTGAACATTCCTTTTGTCAACGACTTAGCGAAATCTCGTTTCCTCAAATTTCATTCCTCTACAGCAGCTCATTCCAATTCTCTTATAGAACAGCTCTCTTGTCCTACAATACCAGGCAATCCCCTAAGGAGATTGAAGAAGAGATGGCCCCGCAATCTACTATTGTCATGACACAGTGAAATAAGTTCCATGATAACGGAGTGTCACCACTGGGTGGCTTCTCCAATCTAAACCTTCTGTTACTGTATTAACTATCACCATATTTACTTGTTGTAACTATTGTTATAGTTGTAAATTTCAACAAAATAAAGAAGAAAAAAAATTAAAAAAGACTATCACAAAGAGTGATATTGATTAAACAAATTACTGTAGTTTCTCAGTCTTTCTTAAAGAAGGTAATGTGCATTACGATCCATTGCACTCCTAGCGACTTTCTCACAAAAAATGTTCTGTAACATTATCAATGCTAGTACTGTGGCAAATAAATAATTTTCGCCGATATCAGTCACCGCCCAGAAATAACACAAATTTCAAAATCATGCATTACTACTTGTAATTTATTATATAAATATAGTGGCGTCTCGACGAAAATTGAACACAATTGGCGAGATCATCGGGAACTGCAAATGAAAGAAAAGTATTCAAAGAAAATTTCAGATTTGTCCCTTATT
The DNA here is from genome assembly GCA_011037195.1 of Triatoma infestans. Lineage (NCBI taxonomy): Eukaryota > Metazoa > Arthropoda > Insecta > Hemiptera > Reduviidae > Triatoma > Triatoma infestans. The sequence continues at coordinate 516 of JAAEAF010007442.1, read as the reverse complement.
TACTAATGGATAAAAAAAAACCCTATGGCGCAACAGCCCATGAAGGGCCAAGGCTTGTCGGACGGCGATTTAAATGGAGGACGCGTGGTAAGCACGCCGCAGTTCCTACGCCGTTTAGTTCCGGCCTTCGCTACCTAGGGCGCTACTACGTACCTTCACACTTTCTATCACGATGCTGGATGAACATCGACTTTGCCGTCACGGGAATCGAACCCTGAATTCTCGCACGAAAGGCGAGTGTGCTAGCCAATAGACCAACGCGTAAGGACTACTAATGGATATGTCAAGTGAAATGTTTCAAGAGTGAAAGTGTGGTTTACTGATCAAAGAAAACATCAGAGTTTTTAGGTGGGAAGGGAGATCTGATGGAACGGCCTCTTTACGAAAATATTACCACATTTGGTCGCTTAACAGATCCTTTATTGGGAGTTTTGAAGAATTTTCAAGTTTGGCACTGAATTTCTAGTGCTTAGTCTCCTAGGAAGAAAAAATCTAAGGGGCAGCCCTGAATTCGAA
>JAAEAF010007441.1:0-49630 GCA_011037195.1 Triatoma infestans | reverse complement strand
GTCAGAATGTATTTATTGGGATGAATGTTTTTGGGTGTGAGTCTGATTGTTGAAGTGTGTGTGTGTGTGGTGTGAATATGTTGGTATGAGTGTGGGTGGGTACGTCGTGGTTGGTTTTCTTTATATTGGATTGGGCATTGAATGAACTTTTGTACTCTTAACTCCGTTTCTTTAAGAGAGTGGTAGTTTGTGAAACGATATTTAATTTAAATATGATGTAATGTTGTACGCAATTAGTATACGGCCATTGAGGATGATTGTTAGGTTCGAAAGACCTTAGATTTTGTGCACCTTAAAATAATAAAAACACTCACTATCGTCACACAATTAATTTGTTGTTGGGATAATAAAAAAAGCGCAATATGTCAGTCTGGTTTCGAATTTACATTTTTTGTGTTGTAAGAAATATTTGTACTTTAAAATTATATTTTATTACCCACTAATTAATTATAGTTTAAATTTGAATTTATTATTCATTCGGCAAAAATTCCTGGTTTAATTCCAATGTATCCTGGATTTCGTATTATACTTTTCTTCTACTTAAGCTTACAAGCCTTATTTTCCAAAAGAATTTGGTAAAATATAGTTCAAAAACAGAACAAACGGTGAATTTAATTCGCATTTATAATAACTAAGTGACAAAATATAAACCAGATTTAAAAGATGTATTGTATCAAACATATATCAGCAAAAATATGATAATAATAATAAATGCGCCTTTTGGACGATTATATAATAAATACATATAATGGTAGAATTTATTATATTATAAATAATTAGGATGTTGAATTTCCAATTTTATTTTATTTTTTGTTTTATTTATTTATTTTTTTTAATTTAAGGTGCCGGGAAAAAATATTGATTTTTAGTGAGATGCAGATGAATCTGTGACAGTAGATTTCAAATATTTTAAATATACTCGATATTATTGGCTCTGTTTTTCAACTACAATGAAATCATGGTAAACATTTGAGCTTTTTGCTTGAAAACGACGTTTCGCCCATAAGAGCTTCCCTTAGGGTCGTTTCACCTTAAAAACTAATGGAACACCATTTGCTCCATTAGCTTTCAAAGTGAAACCATGCTGATGAAGCTCATTGTAATTTGGGTGAAATGTCTATATATAATTCTCAGTAACCCAATGAATATAGTAGAATCGGACAATATACTAAAATGGAACTTTAAAGAATAGCCAGTTTAATTTTCATGAATGCAATTTTCGTTTTTATTCTATATCCATTGTCATGCATTGTTGTACATACCACACAACCTTTGTAAATACCACTTTTTCATCTCAGCTCAAATAATTCTTCTTAAAGTAAAAAAAAAATTAAGAAGATTGATTTTTAAATGTGGTTCTACAGTCTGTGTTGAACCACCGTCGTGGGACCAAAGGTTACGTCATAAAACTAAGTAAGTGTCTCAGACTATCTTCAACATTAGTTTAATTCAATTTCATTTTTATTTTTCTTTTTAATAATTTTCATTTAATTATTAATTTTTATTTTATAATATTTTTGGATTTTATTTTTGTTAATAAAGAGATTTTTCCATTTTTTTGTTGTTTCATTTTTAAGAAGAAAAGTTAAATGTTTATTTTATATTATTATTTTAACAGAAATTAAATTAGTTTCTTCCTTTTCCGTTTATACATCTTCAAGAAAAAGTGTTTTTATATTTAGTTTATTATAAGCCATAATTGTAGAGTGCATTAAAATGGGTAACAAGGGAATACAGCAAACAGGAGATAATGGTATATTTATAAATATGGAGTACAGAACATAATGTGACAAATGGGCCATTTCTGTATAATGATGGAAAGAATTGACATAGAGAAAAGAAAGAAATTAGAGATGTAATTAACAACCCTTGAGGTTATAATAATAAATTTTTAGAAATTAGCTGATTAAAAAGAAGAAAAATTATTAATAATGAAACAAAAGAAGTTAGGATAGTTCTTACACAATCAGTGTTATGTGGTGTACAAGGGCAATTACTATCATAATATGTATACATTCATGATGTACATAATGTGATAAACAAGTACACAAACAATGTTATACTGTTTAAGAAATATCTACATCATGATCATTTTCAAGAACATCTTGTAATCCTCAATAAGATGTGTAAAAATGTGGTAGTAATCATGATACAAAAGAGTGTAACAGTAATTAAACAAAATGTGTGTATTGTGAGGGTTCTGATCATTTTGCCTCGAACCCATAATCTGTGCCCAAGGGTGAAAAAAAAAGGAAAAAAAAATATTTAAAAAGATATGGGGCAGTTTATTCTAAAGAATATTAATGTTAATGAATTGAAAGATAAAATAACTATTGTATGATTGATTAAAAAATTACTAAAGAAAGGGAAATTATTTTGAATGAGGCAATGTGATTTGATAAGTACGAAAAAGCTAGGACAATCTAGGAGTACTTCGTTTGTACATAAAAGTATTTCTATACAATGTATATAGTAGTTATTATTTATTTAATTATTAATAATTATATATAATGCAAGAATTATTTAATGGAATGCTAGATTTGAAATAGCTAACAAGAGAAGTTTAGTAATTTGCCACTACGTCAAGAACGTAATATAAATTTAACCAGGATTAGTGAAAGATGGTTTAGCATAAGTTGGTACTAAAGTTTACAGGTTATAATGTGATTAGAAATGGCGGTAGGGAACGTAAAGCGGCTACTGCGATTTTAGTTAATAATAGTAGTCTATATAAAGAAATAAAAAACTTGTATAAAATTAATGATTTAATATCAGTTTCAAGAGCAAACAATAGGGCCCAGAGGCAATACTCTATTTATAACAATCCATAGAATAATATTAGTAACGTAAATGGGATTTGTTTTTCTAAAGTATACCCCCCTCCATTGATATTGGGTGGAGATTTCAATGATTACAATATGGTATTTGGATCTTCCAATACAGAGACCAAAGAGCGATATTTACACAATAGAGTGTATAAACTGAATTTGCTCTGTGCAAGTCTGTGTTTTCACACAGTTTTGACCAAAACATCCTGATGTTGGGCGAACGCCTGAAACCGGTCGATGACCACAAAAAAAAAAGCAGGCTATCAGGGAAAATAATCTCTAATGCTTTCCCAGCTCTGTGGAACCAACCCGTAACAAGTGTTAGTTATTCTTCGTTATGTCTTGGGTATGGTTGTATTTCCAGCTATTTATAACTCGTTTGTGTTCTTTTTAGCCATTGTTCTTAGCAATGACGCGATAATTGGAGATAATATAGTTGCATGAAATTTGTGAACTACTGAACTTGCATTTTATTTAATGGTCATTATAGTAAAATATGTTTGCCATCCATTTCCATCCACGAAAATTGTTTGGTAATTAGTTATAAAGCTCGCCTGGAATTACAGGCATACTACTAATTTCATGATTGGCAGGTTTGAGTGAGATGGCTACTACACAAGAGAAATACTCCTTAAAAGCTGGTGGCTAGATACCTATTGCACCTTGACAGACGTTTCCTAAGTTATGAGCTGTATACTATCCCAATACTAACTTCTGCAGGTTAGTTGGTTTACCAGTCAAAGCAACTGTGTTTTTGGCAGAACTATACGCTCTAACCTGACTCTATTGTACTTTATAACTCTACAGTTCAAAAATATAGGGGGATAGTAAAAGTTCGTTGATAAAAGTAGGTTAAGGTAAGTTTTATGTAGATTAAAAAATTTGCTAAGAAGTAACGAAGTATGTGACAGCATAGCTAAAGAGGCTGGAATTCAGAGGAAACTATCTGCTTAAAGTTTCAACGGTTATGAAATATCTGTAAGATGTCACGTCCTGCCGATATGGCAACTGGAGTTTAATAATTTACATATAAGAGCCTTCTGTGAGGTATATATATGCCTAAAGTAGGGAAATTTCCCCTGTTATCTAGAACTGGCGGTAATCAAGCAGATAATGACAAGATAAGTAGATTGAAATCTAACCATGCAACTTAACATACAGTTTTTTTTTTCATTTGATGTTTGTTATAATAACTATTCATTGCTGTATTATGTACAATTATTTTAAATTTTACTTATCTTTCTTTTGTAATGGCCAAATTCATTGCTATGATATTGTATCCTTAAAAGAAATCAAGTTTTCTATTATTTTGTATAGTATTACTAAGAAAATGGAAGATAATAAGATGTGGCCGACGAGCTCTCGCGTTTTCACTGCCACAATACCGGTGTCCGAAGTGAAATATTAAGCTAGAGCTCAAGACAGCATCAGCAATACATGATGAACTTGGTAAGTTCGAAGTCCGCTAGACATACATCTGTTCGACATGGAAGTGATCATTTACAAAGAGCGTTGAGCTGCGAAGGCACCACCACTCTTGTTGCCAGTGTGGTGTCTGGCTCAATATGCATTTTCGTACTGAGCATTGTACCAAGTGTAAATACGCGATTCCTGCCGGGTTCCACGTGCACGATTTTTGTTTCTTTTTTTTTTTTTAATTTTAGGAGCGCCAACATCTATTACCATCGGCCCCCGGATCCACTACAGTGCACTGCCGGCCTCCGGACAGTGTTCTCCGTTACAGACAACACTGTCCATCACCAGATACTGAGCTGTAGAGTCTCCTAGGAAGAGAAAATCTAAGGGCAGCAAAGGACTCAAACCAGTGACCTCCGCGTGGGAGTCCAACGCCCTTCCCCTGAGCTAATACCTTCCCTAATGTTCTACGACGAAAAACAAATCAAACATTGAAATCTTTGACACTGATATGAAGAAAAATACTTCTGAACGTTTAGTCACTCAAAATTCATCAAGGCCCCCCCAGAAATTAAAATATAAATAACAGATTCCCTTTAAGTTGATGGTGATTTGGATATAATGTATGAGGCAGTTTATTCTAAAGAATATTAATATTAATGAATTGAAAGATATGATATCAATCATATGATTGATTAAAAAATATAATTAAAGAAATGGTAATGAATTTGAATTAGGCAATATGATTTGATAAGTACGAAAAAGCTAGGAGAATCTAGGAGTACTTCGTTTGTACATAAAAGTAGTTCTATACAGTGTAAACAGTACTTATTATTTATTTATAGATTTATTTCTCTAATTATTAATGATTATATGTAATGCAAGAATTCTTTAATGGAATGCTAGATCTGAAATAGCTAACAAGATAAGTTTAGTAATTTGTCACTACATCAAGAACATATAAATTTCACCAGAATTAGTGAAACATGGTTTAGCATAAGTTGGTACAAAAGTTTACAGGTTATAATATAATTAAAAATGGCGGTAGGGATGGTAAAGCGGCTACTGCAATTTTAGTTAATATTAGAAATCAATATAGAGAAATAAAAAATGTGTATAAAATAAATTATTTTATATCAGTCAATAGCAAACAATAGTGCCCAGACACAATAGTCTATTTATAACCATCGATAGAATAATATTAATAACGTAAATGGGATTTGTTTTTCTAAAGTATACCCCCTCCATTGATATTAGGTGGAGATTTCAATGATTACAATATGGTATTTGGATCTTGCTATACAGAGACCAAATTTACACAATAAAGGGTAATAACTGAATATTCCCTGTGCAAGTTTCTCATCAAACTACGGCGAAAAACAAATCAAACATTGAAATGTTTGACACTGATATGAAGAAAAATACTTCTGAACGTTTAGTGGCTCAAAATTCAAGTGCTGAAAGGTCTTGCATTCCAAAATAACTTGGATGTAAGCCGATGGAGGAACGTGTATCGACAACAAGTCGAGAAAGGAGTATCCTTGGCTTATAGGATTGATGATGCTTCTGTCCAGGCGTTGAGGAAGGTCGATTTTCGTCTTTTCTTCGAGATGGGCAGGCTCTTCATCAGATTGAAGAAGGAAGATGAGGATGCTCCTACTACTTCTTCTGAGGCAATGGAGCAGGATAAAAGATCTTCCAGTCTTTTAGAACATTCCAACACCAATCTGGAAGTGAAGACATATGAGCTAAGCGCCTTCAACGTAGCCTGGCTGTACGAGTAGATACAAACACCTTTTAAATAGTGTTACGCACCTTCTCATCCAAAATACAGCAAAGAATTGCATAAACCTCAGCCAGGAAAACGGTGGCCCACTCACCAAGAGGCACGACCAAATGGTCTCCCGTCTCAAAAGTCTCCCGTTTTCACACAGTTTTGACAAAACATGCGGATGATGGGCGAACGCCTGAAACTGGTCGATGACCACAAAAAAGAAAAAGCAAGGCTATCAGGGAAAATAATCTCTAATGCTATCCCTGCTCTGCGGAACTAACCCATTACATCTGCTAGTTGTTCTTCGTTATGTCTTGGATATGGTTGTATTTCCAAATATTTATAATTCGTTACTGTTCTGTTTAGCCTTCGTTCTTAGCAATGATGCTATAATTGGAGATAATAATATATTGAATGAAATTTGTGAACTGCCAAGCTTGCATTTTATTTAATGGTCACTATGGTAAAATATGTTTGCTATCCACTTCCAACCACGAAACTTGGTAATTAGATGCAAAACCCGCCTGGAAATACAGGCATTACTTTATTTTTTTTTTTTTTTAATTTATGGCGCGTCAACATCTATGAACGTTGGCGCCCGGAGCCTTCTCAGTGCACTGCCGGCCTCTGGACAGATAACACTGTCCATCATCGGACAATGAGCTATAGTGGCTCCTAGGAAGAAAATATCTAAGGGTAGCACAGCTGGACTCAAGCCCGTATCCTCCGCGTGGATCTTTTTATTTGAAATGCCACAAAAAACTATGAGTTTCATTATCCTTATCCATCATTTAAATAAAATTTAAATTGAAAATGTACTTTGCTAATGAACTTTTTGCACATGCTCCTAAAATATTAATGCTAATTACTTCCATTAAAAATAAAATAAAAACTTTCTCTTTTTTTCTCAGACTACAGAGTTGTCTTGCTTGAAACGTTCTTGTATAGTTTGTAATTTATATTTTACAAATATATATTTGTCAAATCTAGATCAAAACAATGGTCACAGTACAGTACCCTCAACCAAAAAACAAAAAAATATATAAATATACCTCATATTTTATAAAACAATTCCTTTGCTTAACTTTGGCCTAAAATGTATTCATTATTTATATTTAACTTCCTTCCTGCTAATAATTGGTTTTATTGAATAACAGTAAAGTCCATTGGTTAGTAGTTTACACTGTCTCCAATAGAATGCGTGCCAATTTATTTCATGACAATGAAAATTAATTGTCAACAGCCAAACAAACATTAAAAGCGATATGAAGTTCAAAATTTATTAAATCATATAGCAAGGTAAATATTATGTTACAACCTCAATATAACCAAGCTTTAAGTATTATAAACAATTTATCTAATTTCCTGTTTAAATTTTAGGAAACGAGAAATCTTGGTTGGTTGGTGGAAAAGTTTCAGTACAATTTTCACTCGTAACAAATTCATCCAACATTTCATGCTAACGTTGTTTTAATGTCATGATTTGAGATTCAGTTTTAATAACATAAAAACAATAAATAAAATAATAAAAAGTTTATTTCTATTTAAAACATACAACTTATAATTAAAATTTATTTTATTTCTTGCATTTGCATAAATACAAATTTTATATGTAATATATATTAAATTTAAGTAATACATAATATTTAAATTTTAATATGCAGTTTATATTATGTTTTATTAAATAGAATAGTATTATAAATTATTGGCTACTTTTTTAGCGTTGATGGTAATATTAGTGTATTTACTCACTAGGCCACCGTCTTCATTCATTGTTAATCGGCCATCTTTTACAAGTAACTGCTTACAATCTTCTAAAAATTCTTTAATCTTACACTTAGGAATTTGCCTTTTAAATGGAATGACTGTACTAAAATAAACTGAAAAATAGAAAAATATATAAATAATTACTTATTTTTAAAATCAACAATTTCTTTTCATGCCTGAACAAGAAAAATGCTATTTAGTGTGCATATATCAATGCGTATTTCAGTTGTTTTATTTAAATATTATCTGTAAGTTCTGTTATTTAATGTATTGAATAACTAATTGAGAAAAATACCAATAAATTCATCATTGAGGAATGTGTAAACTTTTCTTCATTAGTGAAGCACTCAACTACTTCAAAACCACATTCTTCCAAAACTTTAACATATTCTGTTTTTGTATCCGCATTAGAATTGTGAATTACATCCCAAACATTCAAATACTGAAAGAACAAATAATTTTAAAATCTTCCCTGTTAATTGTTTTTTTCTTTTTAATATCACTATGAATTTTAATAATTTTTAAACTGAAATTGAAGATTTATTTTCTATAGATAATGGCTAGATATGCTATTACCGACAATGGTTTGGTATTAATATGTATCACTTCAATAGGATTCTCGTGGTGAAGAAGGATGTCGTATAGATAGAATATTATGAGGTGTAAGAATTTTAAAATGTTTCACCCGCATTGCTTAAGACCTACCTTGCAAGATAGAGAAAAAATGCTGTACTGTAGTTCATTCAATTTTTTTGAAAATATCTCAGATGTATATTAGAGATAGAAGTACAGAATTAAGAAATATTGAAATCAACCCATCTAATTTCTAATTAAACCACTTTTTTTACTTCGCATTATAAAAATATTGTATCTGAGAGTTTATCACTAAATCACATATTCAATTTAACTAATTTTAATTTTGATTTTTTTAAATTAGCAGTTTCTGTTGGAGCATATGTCTTGAGGTTCCGTTTACTTAATCTGACATTGGTCATTAATTCTTTGAAAGATAGATTTCTGATAGTTCTACATATTTATCAAAGATATTAAAATATATGCGTATTATTAATTTAAGAAGTAACAAAAATTAAGTTAGTTAATTTATTGTAACTCTGATATAGTGAGAGTTAAAAAAAAGAATTAGTCAAATAAATCGTTAAAAAATATTATTTAATACTAAAAGGATTTATTCCAACAATGTTGGTCTAAACATTAACCGGCAACTACCCTATGAAGGCTTTTACAATATGGACAAAGGTTTCAACTAGCAGAAACTGATATTTTGCACACAATACAAGGAAAATCTTCTCGTTGAAATGCAATTTGTTTAAACCATTTGGCGAGAAAAACAAAGACTGATGATATATAAAATAATATTTGAAAATGAGTTTCTTATATTTCCCGATAAATAAAGAAAATATAATAGCGAAAACCTAACTTATCAAATTCACTTGTTTATTCGTTATAAACAAACAAGATTTTTATGTTCTTAATTTTCAAATTAAAGAGAAAGAGGGGGGGGTTCCCCGACGCAACGCTGCTTATTAAGCATTATATTATTTTTATTTAAATTATACTAAATCCTTACCTTTAAAAGATATTTCCATTTTGGATGTTCAGATAATCTTTTAAACACTGCAAGAAATGGATGAGATATTGTAAACATTATGATGATATGTCCATTTAGTTTTAATAATGCATTCATATTTTTAACGGCTTGGCTAGAAATAAAAACTTAATTAGAAATCTTTAATTAGAAGTTTACATCTTAAAGATTTTAAAAAGAAAATGCCTTTTTTTGTGCAAACCTTTGATCAGTAACCCAATGTAAACAATGAAAAGAGAAAATTTTATCAAAAAATCCTTCGTCCCAATTCATCCATATATTTGCATTACCAATATCTATTTGTTTGAATACAAATTGTTTATTACCATATTTCTTTTGTGCATACGCTACCATTTCTTCGGATATATCGCATCCAACCTATTAAAAATATCTATATAAATAATACTCATTTTTAGAAAGTGTATTTTTCAACAAATATAATACAATATTACTATGTAATAAGTTCGTATAAATCTGGTCAAAAGAATCAATATTTATAACTTTTAAATTCCACCCTATCGCCTTGTAACTTTGCAAACATTATGAAAAATACTGTACAGGAAATTCTATTATTTAATAGGTCTTTCTTTTAAACACCTGATTTCAAGTGTCAGGGAACATTTCGGTCTGCATTATCTTATAGTTGAAAAATCTGGTGTGAAACTCTCATACAACTTCCTCTAACTCCAATTTACATAGTTACATAGTCTCTTGCTTTTTGAAACTCTAATATATATCGCTTCTTCTTATTATAATTTATTTGTTTAATTGCACTAATAATTAGGTAATTCGATTGCTTTTTCTATGTTGTTGCCTGAAACTAGATTTTGATTAGATTTCCATCTTTATAGTACTCTCTCACTACATAAAATATAGTACTTTATAGTACTCATTCAATACATAAAATAAGGGCAATATAATGGATAGCTAAAAGTTGCTAAAGACCAGATACCAAATGGCGGTTCTTGCCTACTCTCTTTTGCCATATTTTTCAAAAATGGAATGAAAATTCGTAATATTTTCTTTACAACTTACCTTAATTATTAATGTTAACAGTAGATATTATTGAATATGTGGATGGGTCCGCAATGTTGGATAACGTCGTAGCATGCATATTCATTTTTTGTTCCAGACCGGTTACGGATTTTCATCCAAATTCACCAAGTTCGTGTAGAGTGTTCACTTCAACCTAATGTTTCTGTTACACTCACACTTGTTGATTCGTAAATAAATTCTATGTTAAAAATGACTTTATTTTTTGCATTTTTTTTTATAAAAGAATTGTATTACACAATTTGATAATTTATAAAATATGTGAGAAGAGAAAATTAGTAAAAAAATTCTAAACTACTTTTTTTTTCAAAGAAATAATTAGCTATAAATAATTGACCAATCAGTGTTTAGAAGAGAAAGTGTGAAATATGGATGTATTGGAATGACCAATCGGAAATTTAAAATTATTATATTCGCCACACCCACATTTGATGAGACCTTCACTTCTACGCGGTGATTGCTCAATTATGTATACCTAATTAATTCTATGAAATATCAAGTTTTAAATTATTTTTACTAAATTTCCTAGCCTAGCTATGTTATAAATTATTTAATTGGGCAATACCAATTTTTTGTAAAAAAAAAAAACAAAAAAAAAACGTTATTTCTTAGATCAGCTGATTGCCTTATTATAAACAAGACGCGAAGTTTTTTAATGCAGATTTAAATTTAAATTTTCTCAAAAATACGTAGCCTTTTTTGCCTAATTTTATGCAAAGGGTTCATTTTGAGTGTTCCTCTCTTGATTTAAAACAGTGATCTGCATGTTAGTACTTCTATGACTTTATTTTAAAACGTTTTAGTTTACATATCCTATTCAGCATAGACCAAGATGCGTAAAATATCCACGGGAACACTTCACTCAAGATTGCGGTAAGTTGCCTAACACTCCAGCTAGGTGTGCACTCTGCAACGGCGACCATACTGCAAGCTACAAAGATTGTATGATTTACAGAGAATTACAACGAACTCGAAGACACCCTCCTGTATATGAGCACCCTTCAGCCCATCGGAGAACACAACAGCCTGCCAATCAGATGCCGCCATCACCTCACCAGCCAGGACACTTACCTCCTCCGCATTCCTCTGTTGTAAATCCTAATCTGTCATATGCAAGTGTGCTCGTGGGACCTCAGCCGCCTCCTATTCCTCCTCAAGTTTCTACTCCCTCTGCTACAGGAGACATCAACACACTTCTTTGTGCATTTTTTGTGGGGATATCTAAAAAATAAAGTGTACAGTAACCTTAATCCCGTGGCTTCAGTCGAAGATCTGGAACGTCGAATAACTCTAGCCTGCCTAGATGTTGACTTTGCCACCTAAGTGCTGCTACAAACAGAGCTTGGGAGTCCAGAGCTTTGGCTTGCCTATCCGTTGATGGTGCCCAGTTTGAAGAGCTTCTTTAAAGAAAAAATAAGGTAATTTTGACATTAAACTGAAATTTGTTTTTCATATTTTAAATTACCATAACTTTTGAAAAACCTAACCGATTTTAAATTTTTTATTTTTTTAGAGGCTCAATTACTATAAAAATATGCAAAAAAAAATATAATGTTCCATTTGAAAAACAAAAGTTGGATGCTGTATCTCGGGATATTGGGGTATGAAAAAATGGATCAATCACTGAAAATAAACTAGACTAAAAATGATTAAATACGTGTTTTCTATTTTTTCGAAATTTTCCGCCGTTTAAAAAAAAAAGTGGGTGGAGCATATAACTCTGGTCACCCTATATATGTACACAAATTACGCACACATCACTTTTGCTTGTTGTACATTATATACAGTTGCAAAATAAATTAATAAATTTAAAAAAAATATATATAATTAATGTGACCTATACAAAAAAAAAAGAAATCATAATTTTCATTCCATTGTTAAAAAAGTAAGCACAAGAAAATTAGGCAGAAATGCAAGATGCAGTGTAAATCCGCCATTTTGTATTTGGCTGTTTATACTAGTGGGACATAATAAAATTGATGCTAAACACCCACAAAAGTTTCTCCAAGTATTTAATAATTTTCAGCTAAAACTTTTCTTAGACGTGGAGATTTTCTTCAAACTCGGAATTTCGACAAAATAATTAATTCTATTTTATATAATTTAGTTGATGAATTGTGTACTAAACTGAAATAGCATTTTAGAGCGAACAATAATCCCGTCCTCACCCAAAAGTGCTATTTTTTTTTTTTAAGGCGTCTCAACATCTGTGGTCATTTGCGCCCGGAGCCTTCTCAGTGCACTCAGGGCCTCCGAACGTGTTCTCCCGTTACAGACAACACTGTCCATCACCGGACAGTGGGCTGTAGGGGCTCCTAGGAAGAGACAAAAGTGCCAATACATGAATTATTCCGGAGAAATATTTCGAATAAATGTTGTCCCCCAAAAGAAAAATTGTTCTAGACGTTTTTCGAGAAAATTAAGAAAATCTGAAAAATTCATTCTGTAAAGTGGCACTTCCGGTTAATGGATTTTGTCCGAATTCTTCGTGCCTAATGCGGTTGTTGTATTTAAAAGGAATATCTAGTTTTATCTTCCTGTAACTTTTTGTTTTTGAGATATTCTTTTCACCACATCCATACACACGCACAACACACACAATTTTCTAAAAAAACAACTTTTTTGGATTCAGAGGTACTCAAAACTCAATTTCGAAAATAGTGCAGGATCGCAATACTTCCTCTTACTATTATTAGTATTAGAAAATCAAAATGATAGCATTTCATTGTTGAAATATAATATTTTATAATAATAATAATAATAATAATAATAATAATAATAATAATAAACCGTATGGTGCTATAGCCAATGAAGGGCCATGGCGATTTGTAATGGGGGACGTGTGGTAAGCATACCGCAGTTTCCACGCCGTTTAGTCGCTACCTAGGACGCTACAAAATCTAGCACCCCATTTTTATTGGAAATATCCTATTCCTTTCCTGTCACAAATCATCATTCGTTCATGATTTGTGACAGGAAAGAAATTACCAATCAACCTGCTCTGTCGGATAAGCCTTCGTAAAGTCTGCAGAAATCATTCTAGGTTACTTATCTTTTAGTCTCACTTAAAATATCAGCGTGAAAATTTGTATTTAAAATACATATATAAACCATACTATGATTGGTGCTACAGTTAATATAATCTGAGAAAACACCTACTATGTTGGCATCTTGTGGTAAATAATGTTTCAATACTGAAGTTGTAACATCTCCAGGACCGCAACCAACGTCTAATATATTTTCACCATTATCCCATGGTAGTTTATCTTTCATTCTTTCTAAAACTTTCCGTGCATCTCTTTTTTGTAGATAATCTACTGATGTATATAGTTCTGGATCAATCATATTTATAAAGTAAATTATTAAATCAGTCAAATTTAAATATCAGCAAAGTTTCAGCAAGTTTCTGAAATAATAGAAAAATTATTATTTATTAATAGTAAGCTATCTTCCTTTTTCAGTATGAATTAAAAATAAATATATACTTCACGGATTTGATCTGTTTTTCTATCTGTCCGCAAGTATGATACTATAAGTGCAAATTCAATATAAATATTAATGGAAGAACAATAATTATTGGAAAAGTCATGATTGCATTCAATGGAAATGTGACGAATGATTGCTTACTAAATTTCGGTTTGATATAGTAAAACGATATTAAAAATCTGAAATATTTCTCCTCATTAATATATGTGAACTTGCATCCTTCACTTGACCATCTTGGCTTACCAGGGATATTCCAATATAATACCAAAATAACATACCAATAATAATACACACACACATACCAAAGCACTACATACACGGCACTTTGAGATAATTGAAGTCTGTAAATTTCCAAATACAAATTCCATTTCTAGTGAGACAGAGTGTGTAGTAGTCCGCAAAAACCATACACACCCTTAGATTTGCATATTATTTATCTTTACAGACGTTGCATACATGTTAGGAATCATTGAGCAAGTGGAACATTTTTGCAGAAGATTGTAGCAGAGCTTTCGCAAAGGTTATAGTAGTCCGTGTGCAATAGAAAATTTTTGTCCCCCTTTAAAATATTTTTTATTTTTCATATTTTAACCAAAAAAATCCGACATAAAATCCACTTACCATTTACAATTACCAGTCAGTCACGAGGAATTCACTACCTTGGTTTCAAGTATTTAAACAGTATATTTCAATACCTAATTACAATTAATGTAAGAAGGAAATATTCAGAATAAATATATGAAAAAATACGGGTTTTTATTATACATTATACCAACTGGTTTGCTGTATACAAGTAAATAAAGATTGTGCAATAAATAAATGTTTAATAAATGGTTTACACAGATGGTGTTTGATCATGAACAAGTAACATCTTTTGGGGGTTCTGTTTAAACTAACCAAACATTTTTGCGTAATAAAATGTTAATTTATAGTTTTCTTTCTTTTATAATTTGTCTTTTTCTTATTCCATAATTCTTTTCTAATTAGTAATTTAATTTATTATAGAGTAGTTATATAATTAGGTAAATATAGCGCATAAATTGGTTCACAAGTGGGATAGTGCAGATTGTTTTTGAACGTTTCTGTCCAAGTGAATCCTCAAGTCATGTCTCGCAAAGTTTTCCTTGATGATGGTACGTATGGCCTGTATCTCATCAACACCTCGCTTGACAAAAGTTTGAACCCGCTTGTTGGACGCAACTGATAGGCGGGTCCCGCGTATGTCGTCATCCGACATTTGATCAACCTCGACCAAAGATTTACCCTAATGGATCCTGCACTGGTTGCGATGTGACCTTGGAATTGAGAGCAAAGACCTGCCCATCCGAAGGTATTTGTTTGTTAGAATTTTGTTTGCTCTTCATGTTATTCCCACGAGAAGCTGAGGAGGTAAGTCCACCCGGTGAGAGCCCGCAGTGACCGGGTAAGGCTACTTACTCTGGGAAGGTGCCTAGTATCCCAGAGGCTCCGTGACGGCCCCGTGATCAGGCTTCGGTACCAACCATCCTATGGGAACACGGATGGCATAACACCGTAAGATTGAGCCGGACGCAGCTTGAGGTGAGATGGGAAATAGCTGGATGGTGATGAAGAATAGGAAGCCGACGAGGGCTAATCGTTGACCCGCCATTGTCCTAGTTAGCCGTGATAGCGTAAAAACCTAGGTGCCATGTTACCCGGACCCCACGATGTAGGCGTTAGTGTTGGCTCGCTGCTCCACTAGAGTCGCCGAAGCATTCAACCAGTGACGCAGCATTTGGGGGTCATAAATCGGGTAATTAATATCATAAATAATTTATTAGGTATAGGATCCGCCCAAGTATGAATTCTCCAAATTATTAACATGTGTGAGTCCATTCTTCAATGGAACATGCGGGGCTATATGAATAATATGGAAGGGTAACGTCGAATGCTAGCGGAATACTGTCCAATTGGGTTGTACCTCCTAGAAACGAATATTCGCCCGTGGCAACTCATTCGAATCCTTGGGTACGTCGTATATAGTAAAGAGTTACAGCCTGCTCCAGGCGCATGTGTGCTGGATAATATCTCGGGCCAGCGGCTACCTCTACAAAGTAATTTACAAGTCTTTGCCGTGCGCCTAGCCGCACCACTGCAGACCACTTTAGTTAATATATGCCTTCCATGCATATTTTGGCGGAAGAGTGATCGGAAATCTGCTCTCGCAGCTCCCTGCCCGGTGTTGTTGATGGCAGACTTTAACTGTCACAGTACCTAGTGGTGGTCAACTAGAACTGAACTCAAGGCAGAAATTTTGAGGAGATTATAGATAATGCTCCATGGGTGGCATCACATTTCAATGCACACTCAGGAGATTTTAGCTCAATAGATCTGAGTGTGACAACCCCCACCGTTGCAGTTTGCTGGGAGTGGACCACACTAGGCAAACTATATCACAGTGACCACTTTTCAATCTTAGTATCGAGCTCCATCTGCAGGTCGGATTTTGTCATACCCTGGAGATACGACATATAAGAGCGAACTGTCCTGTCTACGCTTCCAGAGTGGTGACACCACCCCTTATAGGTGATGTCATCCTCGACCCTAGTTTAGTCACGAAGGCGTTGGTGGATACATCTGAGGGTACTATACCAAGGGTAGGTAGGAAAGCCGTAAGATACCCCGTTCCCTGGAGGACCCCTGAATGCAAAGTTGCTACGCGAAAAAAAAGCAGGCCCTAAATAGATTTAAAAGGTATCTGACGGAGGAAAACTTAAATAATTTTTAAAGTTTAAGAGCCAGGAAGAGGTATTTAATTAGAAAGTAAAAAAAGAAAATCCTCACCTTCTACGTATCGAAGATTTCTACTTCATCGACATTGAGGGGGTGTGGGATAAGATAAGAGCCCTCTCTAGTGATAACAAAACCCCGTCGATACCTGTTCCAAAATTTAATGATGTCACCGAGCCAGGATAAGTTGCTGGGGCCCTGGCTGTACACTTCGCTCAATTTTCCAGCTCACAAGTTTACTTAGCAGAATTTTTCCAGCTCCAGTTGATTGGCGGTCTAAGTAGAGTCCAAGATAGGTGTAACAGTTTTGTCCGGGAGCGGTGTGGTTAAAGTAAACTGTTGAGCGTGTACGTTTACGTATTGTGAATGTCATGTGGGTAGATTTTAGACTGTTAATTTTGTTTCTCCATTATTTATTGCACCATTGTTGAATCTCGTCAAGATGTCTTTGTAAGTGAGTAGAGTCTGTAATGTGGCAGTTCGTCTGCAATGATCGACGTTAGGGTTTTTTGCGAAAGTGGTACGTCGTGTATATAGAGTGAGTATAAAATGAATCCCAGTACACCTCCTTGTGGGGCACTAGCCTTTATGGGATAGATGTCAGACTTAACGGTCTTCCCTCTCACGCAAAAATATCTATGAGTTAAGTAATAGGATTAAGTAGCAAATAAAGGGAAGAAATAGTTTTAGTTTATATAGAAGTCCTGGATGCCACACCTTGTCGAAAACTGGTGTCATATCCAAGAAAGTGCAGAATAGTATTCTCCGTTTTCCACAGTAGAAGCTATTTCGTCAGGTACTGTGTGACATTGATGTACAGTGGAATGAAGTTAGTTCTTACACCATCAGTGTTAAGTGGTTTACGAATATTCGAAGGCAATTACTATCACAGTATGTATACATTCATGATGTACATAATGAGATAAACATGTACACAGACAGTATTATGCAATGTATGGAATATCTACGTCATGGTCATTTTCAAGACCATTGTAATCCTTAATAAGATGTGTAAAATGAGGTAGTAATCATGTCAAAAGAGTGTAACAGTTTTTGTTGTGGTGGTTGGTTCCGCAGAGCTGGAAAGCAGAGACATTTTCCGTGGTAGCCTGCTTCATTTTGTGGTCATCGACCGGTTTCGGGCGTTCGCCCATCTTCAGGATGCGTTCTTCAGACAGTGTGCCAACACAGACTCGTACAGAGACTTAGTTTCACACTAACTGAGGTGTATTTTTAAATACTAAACTCTTAAACTAGGTAAAGGGATGTGGCCAGATGCGTGGGAAAACACGTGTTTGGCTTGTTAAAGGACAAATTCTTTTCTTACAGTGGACGTGGGGGTCTAATTTTTAAACTCTGTTGTTGGAGGGAGACTTATTTCACAATTAACTAACCAAAATATTAAGAATATACAAAAAATAAAAAATAAGATACACAAAATAAATCTAATAAAATTAAACAACGATTAAACTAACATTTTAAAATTCATTCATTCGTTTAAAACTGAAGCATTTTTTATATAATTAAATTAAGTTTTTCCAGTTCCAAAGAATTAAGAAATTCCAGTCATTCTTTCACTTTTTCACGCAACCCTCACATCCTCGCAAGCATGTATACCTAATTATGTTTTCTTATATAATTAAGTTTTTTATTATGCATCCCACAAACCATGTCACATCATCACTCACATACATCATCCAAAAACGCACTTTTTTTTTTTTTAATATATATATCTATCTAAACTAGTAAAGTTATATGTACATAATAGATTTAAAACTAAACCTAACCTTAAAATCTATTTAAGAACTATTTGTTGCGTGTGTAATTGTGTTTCTGTTGGTATTGTGGGAAGAGTGTTCTGAATAATGGTTCACTAGCAAATTTTGTCTGTTCATTTATTAAGTTTTGTGTGTTTCGTTTATATATTTCGAGTTGTTCTACTATGTCAAGTCGTCGTCCTCTGTGGCCAGAGTGTATTAGTTTCATCGTGGGCGTTATGTCATCGGGTTTGTGTTTGTTAGTTTTTAGGTGATTGGCGTAATTTGAGTCAACTTTGTCGTATCATACAAATACGATATCAGATCATACAAATACGACAAAATTGAAAAGAATTTGTCCTTTAACAAGCCAAACACGTGTTTTCCCACGCATCTGGCCACATCCCTTTACCTAGTTTAAGAGTTTAGTATTTAAAAATACACCTCAGTTAGTGTGAAACTAAGTCTCTGTACGAGTCTGTGTTGGCACACTGTCTGAAGAACGCATCCTGAAGATGGGCGAACGCCCTAAACCGGTCGATGACCACAAAATCAAGCAGGCTACCACGGAAAATGTCTCTGATGCTTTCCAGCTCTGCGGAACCAACCACCACAACATGATTACTACCTCATTTTACACATTTTATTAAGCATTACAATGGTCTTGAAAATGACCATGACGTAGATATTCCATACATTGCATAATACTGTCTGTGTACATGTTTATCTCATTATGTACATCATGAATGTATACATACTGTGATAGTAATTGCCTTCGAATATTCGTACACCACTTAACACTGATGGTGTAAGAACTAACTTCATTCCACTGTACATCAATGTCACACAGTACCTGACGAAATAGCTTCTACTGTGGAAAACGGAGAATACTATTCTGCACTTTCTTGGATATGACACCAGTTTTCGACAAGGTGTGGCATCCAGGACTTCTATATAAACTAAAACTATTTCTTCCCTTTATTTGCTACTTAATCCTATTACTTAACTCATAGATATTTTTGCGTGAGAGGGAAGACCGTTAAGTCTGACATCTATCCCATAAAGGCTAGTGCCCCACAAGGAGGTGTACTGGGATTCATTTTATACTCACTCTATATACACGACGTACCACTTTCGCAAAAAACCCTAACGTCGATCATTGCAGACGAACTGCCACATTACAGACTCTACTCACTTACAAAGACATCTTGACGAGATTCAACAATGGTGCAATAAATAATGGAGAAACAAAATTAACAGTCTAAAATCTACCCACATGACATTCACAATACGTAAACGTACACGCTCAACAGTTTACTTTAACCACACCGCTCCCGGACAAAACTGTTACACCTATCTTGGACTCTACTTAGACCGCCAATCAACTGGAGCTGGAAAAATTCTGCTAAGTAAACTTGTGAGCTGGAAAATTGAGCGAAGTGTACAGCCAGGGCCCCAGCAACTTATCCTGGCTCGGTGACATCATTAAATTTTGGAACAGGTATCGACGGGGTTTTGTTATCACTAGAGAGGGCTCTTATCTTATCCCACACCCCCTCAATGTCGATGAAGTAGAAATCTTCGATACGTAGAAGGTGAGGATTTTCTTTTTTTACTTTCTAATTAAATACCTCTTCCTGGCTCTTAAACTTTAAAAATTATTTAAGTTTTCCTCCGTCAGATACCTTTTAAATCTATTTAGGGCCTGCTTTTTTTTTGCGTAGCAACTTTGCATTCCGGGGTCCTCCAGGGAACGGGGTATCTTACGGCTTTCCTACCTACCCTTGGTATAGTACCCTCAGATGTATCCACCAACGCCTTCGTGACTAAACTAGGGTCGAGGGTGACATCACCTGTAAGGGGTGGTGTCACCACTCTGGAAGCGTAGGCAGGACAGTTTGCTCTTATGATGTCGTATCTCCAGGGTATAACAAAATCCGACCTGCAGATGGAGCTCGATACTAAGATTGAAAAGTGGTCACTGTGATATAGTTTCCTAGTGTGGTCCACTCCAAGCAAACTGCAACGGTGGGGGTTGTCACACTCAGATCTATTGAGCTAAAATCTCCTGAGTGTGCATTGAAATGTGATGCCACCCATGGAGCATTATCTATAATCTCCTCAAAATTTCTGCCTTGAGTTCAGTTCTAGTTGACCACCACTAGGTACTGTGACAGTTAAAGTCTGCCATCAACAACACCGGGCAGGGAGCTGCGAGAGCAGATTTCCGATCACTCTTCCGCCAAAATATGCATGGAAGGCATATATTAACTAAAGTGGTCTGCAGTGGTGCGGCTAGGCGCACGGCAAAGACTTGTAAATTACTTTGTAGAGGTAGCCGCTGGCCCGAGATATTATCCAGCACACATGCGCCTGGAGCAGGCTGTAACTCTTTACTATATACGACGTACCCAAGGATTCGAATGAGTTGCCACGGGCGAATATTCGTTTCTAGGAGGTACAACCCAATTGGACAGTATTCCGCTAGCATTCGACGTTACCCTTCCATATTATTCATATAGCCCCGCATGTTCCATTGAAGAATGGACTCACACATGTTAATAATTTGGAGAATTCATACTTGGGCGGATCCTATACCTAATAAATTATTTATGATATTAATTACCCGATTTATGACCCCCAAATGCTGCGTCACTGGTTGAATGCTTCGGCGACTCTAGTGGAGCAGCGAGCCAACACTAACGCCTACATCGTGGGGTCCGGGCAACATGACACCTAGGTTTTTACGCTATCACGGCTAACTAGGACAATGGCCACAAAATGAAGCAGGCTACCACGGAAAATTTCTCTGATTGTAACATTAATTAAACAAAATGTGTGAATTATGAGGGTTCTGATCATTGAGCCTCGGACCCATAATCTGTGCTCAAGGGTGAAAAAAAATATTTAAAAAAAGATGTTAGAAAGTAACTTATATTATTGGATGAACAAAATTTCTTTGAAAATAACTCTTTTTCTGCTTCAATAGAAAAAAAGTCACCTGATTTAGAATATCTAAATCAATTCCCTCTTTTAAATAGCAATAAAATTAATCAAAACAGAAAAGTGCCTTCATAATTAATTACAAAAAGGAAACGAAACAAATCTCTTCAAACTACTACGAAAAAACAAATCAAAGATTTAAATGTTTGACAATGACATGAAGAACAATACTTCTGGAAGTTTAGTCGCTCAGAATTCATAAAGGCCCCCAGAAATTGAAATAAAAGTAACAGATTCCCTTTAAGGTGATGGCGACTTGGATATAATATATGAGGCTTTTTATTTTAAAGAATATCTAATATTCATGAATTGAAAGATATGATATCTATTATATGATTGATTAAAAAATAAGATTAACAAAAGCGTAATCAATATGAATGAGGCAATGTGATTTGATAGTACGAAAAAACTAGGAGAAAATAGGAGTACCCCGTTTGTACATAAAAGTAGTTCTATACAGTGTATATGTTATTTATTTAATTATTAATTATATATAATGCAAGAATTCTTTAATGAAATGCTAGATCTTGAAATAGCTAACAAGAGAAGTTTGGAAATTTGTCATTACATCAAGAACATAATATAAATTTAACCAGAATTAGTGAAACATGGTTTAGCATAAATCAGTACAAAATATTACAGGTCATAATGTAATTAGAAATGGCGGTGGGATGGTAAAGCGGCTACTGCGATTTTAGTAGTTAATATAAAGAAATAAAAAATGTGTATAAAATAAATGAATTAATATCAGTGCCAAGAGCAAACAATAGTGCCCAGACACAATAGTCTATTTATAACAATCCATAGAATAATATTAATAGTATAAATGGGATTTGTTTTTCTAAAGTATACCCCCCTCCGTTGAAGTGGGTGCAGATTTCAATGTTTGCAATATGCTATTCGGGTCTTGCTCTGCAAAGACCACAGGGCTATATTTACACAATAGAGTGTATAAACTGACTTTGCTCTGTGCAAGTCTGTTTTTTCACCCTGTTTTGACAAAACATCCTGATGATTGGCGAACGCCCGGAACCGGTTGATGACCACAAAAGTAAGCAGGCTATTAGGGAAAATATTCCGTAATGCTTTCCCAGCTCTGCGGAACCAGCCCATTGCAACTGCTTGGTGTTCTTCGTTATGACTGGTTATGGGTGTATTTCCAGGTATTTATAATTCGTTTGTGTTTTTTATAGCCCTTAGCAATGATGCCATAATTGAAGATAATATAGTTGCATGAAATTTGTGAACTGTCAAGCTTGCATTTTATTTAATGGTTATTATAGTAAAATATGTTTGCTATCCATTTCCAACCACGCAAGTTGTTTGGTAATTAATTAGATGTAAAGCCCGCCTGGAAATACAGGCATTACTATTAATTCCATAATTGGCAGGTGTGAGTGAGATGGCCAGTACACTTGAGAAATGTTCCTTTTAACAACTTTACAAAAGCTGGTGGCCAATTACCTTTTGCAACTTGACAAACTTTACCTGCATTAAGAGCAAAGTTACATTATGTGCTGTATACGATCCCAATACTAACTTCTGCAGGTTAGTTGGTTTCCCGGCCAAAGCAGCTATGTTTCTTGCAAAACTATACGCTCTAATCTGACTCTACTGTACTTTAAAACTCTGTAGTTAAAAAATATAGAGGGACTGTAAAAGTCCGTTGATAAAAATAGGTAACTCGTTCATTTCTTCTCCTCCTAAACTGGTTGTCATAGAAATATTTAACCTTCTCGTTGTATAATATCATGATATAAAACTTAACGTAAGTTTTATGTAGATTAAATAAATTGCTAAGAAGTAACGAAGTATGTGACTGCATAGCTAAAGATGCTGGAATTCAGAGGAAACGTATCTGCTTAAAGCTTCAACGGTTATGAAATATCTTTAAGATGTCACGTCATACCTATATGGCAACTGGAGTTTAATAATTTACATATAAGAGCCTTTTACGAGGTTTATATGCCTAAAGTGGGGAAATTTCCTTGTTATCTAGAACTGTCGGTAAACAAGCAGATAATGACGACAAAGAGTAGATTGAAATCTAACCATGCAGTTTGCAGTGCTTATTTACATAAATTTAAGCAGAGGATATCGTTGTTTTCTGAGAGATGTCACAAACGAGAAAGTACCCCATACATAAGTAATGATATGTTTTTCAATGTCTCACAAAAAAAAGGACAGATTATTTTATCTACAAAATATTACACCTCCATGTTACTTTTCAATACTATAAGATCATGTATTTTTTCCCCATAAAATAAGAAATTGAAAACATTTAAATTCTTATTAAAAAGGTATATTATAATAGACAATAATAATTGTTATGACGATTTGTATGATGCATCTGTTTATTCACTTAATTGTATACTTTCACTAATACTACTGATTTTGTTAATATTAATTGAGTCTTGGCTAAATTTTTTGTGATAATAGTTTTTTAAACTAGAGGGTAGGTATGGCAAAATATCTGCAAAAACAAATTGTGGAGATGTCGGTATAATTCAAATAAAAATCCTTCCACTTGTTTTTGAGAAATTAGTCTTTTAAAGAAGAAATTAAACTCAGTTATTAGCAGACTTTTCGACTTTTATTTGAAGTGCTAAAAATAAACTATGAGTTACACTATACTTATTTATCATTTAAATAAAATTTAAATTGAAATTATACTTTGTTAATGAACTTTTTGCACTTGCTTCTAAAATATTTAATGCTAATTACTTCCATTAAAAAATAAATAAAAATATTCTTTTCTTTTAGACCACAGAATTGTCTTGACTAATAGGTTTTTTTTTATAGTTCGTAATTTATATTTTACAAATATATACTTTATATTTTATAAAACAATTCCTTTGCTTATCTTTGGCCTAAAACGTATTTATTATTTGCTTTCCTTGCTGCTAAATAATTGGTTTTATTGAATAACAGTAAAGTCCATTGCCTATTAGTTGACACTATCTCCAATAGAATGCGTGCCAATATTAATTGTCAACATATGTGACCATAAAACTAATTCTCAACAGCTAAACACTAAAAGTGATATGAATTTCAAAATTTATTAAATCATATATAGGAAGGTAAACATTATGTTGCAACCTCAGGATAACCAAGCTTTAAGTATTATAAACAATATATCTAATTCTCTGTTTGATTTTAGGAAACGAGAAGTCTTGGTTGGTTGGAAGAACTGTTTTAGACCCTTTTCGCTCGTACAAATTCATCCAACGTTTTAAGCTAATTGTTTTAATGTCAAGATTTGAGAGTTAGAAAAGGATAGAATAAAAAAAAAGGAGGGGGACGAGTCTCAATCCACTCGGACCTACAAGACGAGGTCTATTGTGGATCCCCTTAAATTATGGCACAACCCCAAGCTTTGCCCTCCTAATTAGTCCTAGCAAACCTGAGAGCGGCTTCGTCATGAAGCTCATAGCTTCGGGATTGCCTGTCCCCAATTGAAGAAACCTTCTACTCGCCAGGCCGGCGCAATTGCAGAGGGTGGGCACCGGGGTTTCTTCCTCCGCCTTGCAGAATCGGCATACCACGCTATCTGCAAGTTGTAGATGGTGCACGTGTCTGTTCAGCCTACAATGCCCAGTTAGTAGACCCATAATTAGCCTCTCTATGGCTAATCCCTTTAGCTATGGCTTAGTAGATCTCTAGTGAATTTAGGCAAATATGTCTTGATAAAGAGCTTTGCCTGCCTCTGTCCTGGCGTTCTCTCCCTCCAAAGCAGACGCTGTTTTTCTATCCAACCTTTAATGTAAGTTTGAATAAGGCTCCTGGACAAGCCGCAGAAGGGTTCGGGACCTATAAAGGTATCCTGCGAAGTCTCCCTCGCTAGGGCATCTGCCCTTTTATTGCCCAGAACCCCCGCATGTCCCGGCACCCAAGTGAGTGTCAGTTTGTTCCGAGCACCCACTCGGTTAGGGCAGTTAGGCTATCCCACACCGGTCTTGATACTATTTGGTGTGAAGAGAGTACTTTCAGGGCTGCTTGACTATAGGAGTATTATTATTATTATTATTATTCGGGTGCCTAATGGCGAGGGCCTAAGCCTATGCGGCTTTTATCCCCCGATACCCTCCATGTTCCTTTAATTAATTTCCCCCGGTAGCTTACCGGTTAATCTACAATATCCCAAGATACTCCTAAATTTCAACTCGCCCAGGCAATCCTGCGAGAGTGGTGCCCTCCCAAATACGCGAAACCTAGTTCCAGCGAAACGGGGACAGTAACATAAGTAGTGGTTCACCGTTTCCCTAACTCCGTCATCGCAGTTCTGACAAATAGAGACGCACCTTACCCCTCCGAGCTAAAGCATTAATCCTTCTCCTACATTCTCCCACTAATTTCGAACTCCACCAAGGCTTACTCAAAGCCCTTAGTGCGGCTTGACTATCGGAGAAGATCCGCACTTCCTTAAACTCTCCTAGCCACTCCCCCACAAGGTGGCAGCATTCAATGATGCCCACCACCTCAGACTGGAAAACAGTGGCCAAACCACCCAAGGCCACCGAACTCCCTCTATCCAACTCCTGAAACCATGCTCCCGCCCCTGACAGGCCAGTGCCCTCCTGCCTAGAGCCGTCTGAATAGCAGCGAATAATGCCGTTATCCGACTCCGTTGGCCTCGTGAGGTTATCATCCCCTGTGCTGCTAATAGTGATCTCATAATCTCTCTCAAATCTCCATTTCTTGCTCGTCTCATCGAATTTAGATAGCAGAAATCGGTTCACTCGCCAAATCTCATCCTCGATCCTAGTGTGATCCCCTTGAAAGGTTCTCACCCATTCTCCCTTGCACCTCATTCTGAGGTACCCTTTCATCGCCTCTCCCACTACCACATAATGAAGAGGGGTTAGCCCCAGCAACATCTTCAATGCCACCGTCGGTGTCGTTCTCATCGCGCCAGTAATAGCCAGACACGCCGTGCGCGGCACTCCTAACAGCTTCTTGCTATTCCTCCCTACCAAGGAGCTAGACCACCATGCCACCGCGGCATAGAGTATCCTTGGCTTCACCAACTTCTCGTAAATCCAGTAGATACCTCGAGGATTCACTCCCCAGGTCTTACCCGCTAATCTCCTACACTGCCCGAAAACCTTCTGTACCTTCTCACAAACATACTCAATGTGAGCCCGCCAATTCAACTTATTGTTGATGAGGATCTCCAAGTATTTAACCTCTCTGCAAATTGGCAATTCCTTACCGAAAAGCCTAGGTTCCGAATATAGGAGTATATGGCCACTCTCCTACCCACTATGCCTTGCCTTATAATCTCCTTAGCGCAGAATTGTTTTAGCCTGAAAGACCGTGGCGTACTTCCCTAGGCTGGCCTTGATCTTAAATTTAGGCCTGCCCCTTAGACCCCGGCGCCGACCCCTGTCTGAGTTTTGGGTCCGTCTGTATACCAGATCGAATTACCGAACGGGGGGGGGGTCACAGTCCCATTCACCTCTGCTCGGAATGACAATTTGGAAGTTCCTTTCGAAACAATCCTATCGGTTGTCATTCCAAGATGGTCGGCCTTAATTTCCTCAATCAACCTCTGGTTATTACGATCGTGCCTAGAGGTGATGGGAGGCGGCCCCTGCAAGAGCCTATGTATTCCCATTCTGGCTTCGCCTTAAACGAGGATATGTAGCAGTGGCAAATTAAGGAGGACTTCCAACGCCGTAGTGGGGTGGTTTTTCATGGTCCCCGTGGAACGCAGGCATGCTTGCCTTTGGATCCCAATCAGCCTTTCCGCCGCCCCCTTCTGCAGCGTCTTGGTCCACCAAACCACCGACCTATATGTAACCATGGCCTGATGATCCTGGTGTAGATCCAGAGTGTCAAAACTGGGCGCAGGCCCAGTTTCCCCCACAAAACCGTCTGCACCTACTGAATGACGCATTGACCTTGTGTGAAATTTTGTCAATGTGTTGATTCCAAGTGAGTCTGCGGTAACACCAAGATACTTAGCCTCCAGCACAAATGGAATCGAAGTGTGCCTAAGTGATGGCGGTCTAAGGCCTTCCAGCTTGTGGCGTAATGTGAAAGGAACTATTACGGTTTTATGGGGGTTTATGGACCTCCTCTTCCCTACACCAGTTCCTGAACAGATTAAGAACTGCTTGCATCCGCTCTGCGATCATAAAGGGTGTTTACTTCTTACTACAAATGCCAAATCGTCTGCGTAGCCTAGGCAATCAAAGTCATTCGCAGATAGTTTGTGAAGGAGGTCTTCAACGACCAGTGTCCACATCAGAGGGGAGATTTGAGAGTTAGTTTTAATAAAATAAAAACAATAAATAAAATAATAAAAAGTTTATGTCCATTTAAAACATCCAGTTATAAGTAAAACTTTTTTTATTTCTTGCATTTCTATTGTAAGTTTCATTAAATACAAATTTTATGTGTGATATATATTAAATTTGAATAATATATAATATTTAAATTTCAATATGTAGTTTATAATATGTTTTATTAAATAATATAGTATTATAAATTAGCCACTTTTTTAGCATTGGTGGTAATTTTAGTGTATTTATGCACTATGCCACCGTCTTCATTCATTGTTAATAGATCATCTTTTACAAGTAACTGCTTACAATCTTCTAAGAATTCTTTAATCTTACCCTTAGGAATTTGCCTTTTAAATGGGATAACTCCATCAAAATAAACTGAAAATTAGAACAATATTGTAAATAATTAGTTATTTTTAAAATCATAATTACTTAAAAATTTCTTTTCATGCCTGAACTAGAAAACTGCTATTTAGTGTGCATATGAATTTCATTTTATGATAAAAATATTTCAGTTGTTTTATTTAAATATTATCTGATAAGATCTACTATATTGATAACTACTTGAGAAAAATACCAATAAATTCATCCATTGAGGAGTGTGTAAAGTTTTCTTCATTAGTGAAACACTCATCTACTTCAAAACCACATTCTTCCAAAACTTTAACATATTCTGTTTTTGGATCCGCATTAGAATTTTGAATTGCATCCCAAACATTCAAATACTGAAAGAACAAATAATTTTAAAATCTTCTCAGTTAATTGTTTTTTTTTTAATGTAACTATGAATCTTAAAAGTTTTAATCAGAAATTGAAGATTTATTTTCTATATTTATTAGCTAGATAAGTTATTACCGACAATAACTCTGCTCTGTAATATGCACTTGAATGCAGTAAATAAAAAATGTAATATGAAAATTGGTTGTTTATTCAAAATATTTTTTTATTCAGCAATTAACTTTCCATAAAAAGACAGTTTGTTTTTTTCGAAAAGTTATGGAAGGGTGAATATTTCTGTACCTTAAAAATCTGATTGCTTTGGGGTTTAAGGCCTGGCAAGATGGTGTTGTTTTAAAAGTGAGACTCATCATTTCAAGTGTTCCAATTTTTTTAGTTAAAATGCCATCGTCAGAGGATGAAGATGCTCTTGATCTTTTTCATATTATTAACGTTTAAATTAAAAAAAAGTATTTAGATTATAACGTCACTTTTCTGCAAGCTCCATATTTTCAAATCATACACTCACACAAACTTCTTTTCAGAAGCAACTATACATCGTTCATTAATTCCCGGTCCGCTTAACACGGCAATTCCCAGAGGCACCTGTAGGTGCCGCTATTTGAAAGGCTTATAAAATCAACTGTTTAATTTTTTTTTGGTTTGGAATTTCATCTGTTGTTTGTATAAACATTTGTTTTCGCGGTTTATTTCCTATTGTGTTAATTTGATGCTTCGCTATAACCAAATTTCAGTTTTGTTATAGCTGGTGGCAAGGAAAATTGTTCACTTTGTTACTTTTTGGAGTTTTTTTTGCATAATGTCAGTAAAAAGGTAGGTAATGCACTTTCTCTTTATGAAGTAATTTGGCAAGTTGTTAATGAAATGTTTTATGTAAAAACTGGATTGTAGATATTAAAAACAAAAATTTTATAAAAAGCTGAAATTCAGTGGCACCTGTAGGTGCCTTTGGGCATTGGAGTTGAATTTATACCAAATTTATCAAGTACTGTTTTTTCGTGATTTTTCAAGTATTTTCGTTTCTCTCATTGCAGAGTTCCTCTTCATCAAGTTGTTGCTTTTCTTGAAGTATGCGGAGAAACCGGTTTTTCGAGATTCAACAGTACATGCATTTAGCTGACAATACAAAACATTCGCCAAGTGATAAATTTTATAAAGTGAGAGAATATTTTACCATTTTAGATGGTAATTTTAGAAGTAACTTTGAATTGCTTCCAACATCTCATGTGTCCATCGATGAAACCATGATACCGTACTATGGTAAGCACAGTTCAAAGCAGCATATTCATGGAAAACCCATAAAGTTTGGTTATAAACTATGGTCTGCTGCCACTACAAGTGGCTATCTAATCTCATTTGAGCCCTATCAGGGTTCAATACATTCAAAGTTACCTCACCAAGAAGAACTGGGGCTCGGAGCTGCGGTAGTTCTAGAACTTCAATCTAGGTTGCCAAAATTTCTGGGGCCCTACAATCTTTATTTCGACAGGTTTTTTTCTAGCCTGAAGCTAATGAATGCTCTAAATAAAAAAAAAACTGGAGGGACCGAAACAATTTTAGAAAATCGGACTGAAAAATGTCCTTTGAAAAATAATAAGGAAATGACTAAAATGCAGAGGGGTTCATATTCTTACAAGAATACAAGCGACACTTTAGTAATAAAATGGCATGATAACAGTATAGTCATTGTCATATGTAACTGCCATAAAATTTCGCCAGTAACAAAAGTGGAAAGGATTGGCTCAATTGATAAAAAAAAACTAAAAATCCAAGTCAATTGTCCAAATGTAATTCAAAAATATAACTCTTACATGGGGGGAGTTGATAGGTTTGACGAGAATATACACTCCCAAAGTATTTCGTACAGAGGTCGGAAATGGTATTTTCCTCTATTTGCATTTGGCATTGATTCTGCTTGCCAAAATGCATGGCTGCTAAAAAAAAAACTCAGAAAACACTAAATTGACTTTGTGAATTCCGAAGAGCCATTGTGCAGGAATATTGTCAAAAGTATGGAACGACTTCAAAAAATGAAATATCAGTTTCAAACATACCAAAACAGAAACAAAAACAAAGACCGAAAATCACTTCACATAAAATTACAGATTGCAAACAAAACAGACAAACATAAAAGATGTGCACTTTGCCATAAAAGAACAAAAAAAAAATTCTTTACTAAACATGGGAACTGTCGGGTTAATTCGTTAAAATGCAAACAAATAGACATACAAAATAGATGATCACGATCTTTAAGTTGTTATGCACTATTAACAAATTGGACGGTATTCCGTCCAGTGTGAATTACTATTCTTCTTACTAAGCTTCTTATAAATGTTTATAATTGTTTTTTCGTAAATTCATAACAGTTCCATAAATTGAAATTTTATCTATCACATACAAAAATGAGTACTCAAAAATATAGTTTGGACGTATTTAACTAATTATTTTTTAAATTTGAATTCATCCTATACTGCTTGCATTGTTTCTAAGTAGACTACCTTTTTTTTTACTTCGCGTCATAAAAATACTGTATCTGAGTTTATCACCAATCACATAATCAACATAAATAATTTTAATTTTGATTTTTTAAATTAGCAATTCCTCCTGTTGGTGCGTATATTACTGGCTTTGTAATCTTATCTGCCACTGGTCATTAATTCCTTGAAAGATAGCTTTCTGATAGTTATATATTTATCAGAGATAATAAAATATATGCGTGTTATTAATTTAAGCCAGGCTGCCAGGCAATCGACTCGTGGGAAATCACCTCAAGGCTAGTGTGGGATTATCTAGGTGCGCTCAGGGAAATTAGTAGCCATAATAAGGTTTTCCTGGTTTAGGTACCTGGGCATTCGTGTCATAGAGGCAATGAGGCAGCAGATCGTACCCTTATCGGGCCTGAACCGTTCTGCGGCATCGCAAGATCCCTCAGGAGTGCATCCATTAGGACATGGATGCACGATCGATCAAGAGAATGGGTGGGCTAAAACCCTAGTCAAAAGGCAGGCGAAAACGTTCATTTATAGCTACTCGCCCAGACTAACTGCAAAACTACTCCAATTAGACCGGGTGGCCATAAGGATAGCAGTTGGCGTTCTCACTGGACATTACAGACTTAATAAGCACATGTATCGCATGCGCCTGGCAAGGTAGGTTTTGTCAGGAAGTAGAGGAAACAGCACTGCACGTTCTAGGTCAGTGCGAAGGGCTTGTATGGCTGAGGTATCGCCTGTTTGAAGGGGAGAAGCTGACGCCTGCAAGCCTCTCGGGGTCTATTAATACTATTAAGTCAGGCAGGACTCGAGAGGATGCTTTGTTGGGAGGTGCTCTTAACCGACCACTTAGGAGCCTCCCCAGATCCCAAAGTTCAACTAAAGGACAAGGCTGGAAAGGGGTCTCCAATTTAGGGGATGCCACAATAGACTCTTGGGGGTCGCGATGGCGCAGGCTGATTAGCCAGCCCCCCCCCCCCACAGAATCTATCTAATATATTAATTTAAGAAGTAACAAAAACCAAGTTAGTTAATTTATTGTAGCTCTGATATACCGACAGTTAAAACAAACATTCGAAAAAACGAATCCAATCATTGACAAATTTCTATTTAATTCTAAAAGGATTTATTCCAACAATGTTGAACTAATCATAAACCGGCAACGATCCTATGAAGCACTTTACAATATGGACAAAGGTTTTAACTAGAAGAAACTGATGTTTTGCACACAATAAAATGAACACCTTCTCGTTGAAATACAATTTGTTTAAACCATTTGGCGATAAAACAAAGACGCCAGACTGGCTTGAAATAATATCTAAAATAATATTTGAAAATGAGTTTCTCATATTTCCCAATAAATAAAGCAAAAAAGAAAATATCAAACTGCGAAAACCTAACCTATCAAATTCACTTGTTTATTCGTTAAAAAAAAAGCAAGATTTTTATGTTCTTAATTTTCAGATTAAAGAGAAAGAGAAGGCGTTTTCCCCCAACGCAACGCTACTTATTAAGCATGACATTATTTTTACTTAAATTATACTAAATCCTTGCCTTTAAAAGATATTTCCATTTTGGATGTTCAGATAGTCCTTTAAACAATATAAGAAATGGATGAGATATTGTAAACATTGTGATTATATGTCCATTTAGTTTTAATAATGCATTCATATTTTTAGCAGCTTGCCTAGAAATAAAAACTTAATTA
This sequence comes from Triatoma infestans, assembly GCA_011037195.1. Taxonomy (NCBI): domain Eukaryota; kingdom Metazoa; phylum Arthropoda; class Insecta; order Hemiptera; family Reduviidae; genus Triatoma; species Triatoma infestans. Next base: position 16,961 of record JAAEAF010007441.1, on the reverse strand, counting down.
GAAATCTGTAATTAGAAGTTTACGTTTTAAAGATTTTAAAAAGAAAATGCCTTTTTTTTGTGCAAACCTTTGATCAGTAACCCAATGTAAACAATGAAACGAGAAAATTTTATCAAAAAATCCTTCCTCCCAATTCATCCATATATTTGCATTACCAATATCTAATTGTTTGAATGAAAATTGCTTATTGCCATATTTCCTCTGTGCATATATTATCATTGCTTCGGATATATCGCATCCAACCTATTAAAAATATCTATATAAATAAAACTCATTTTTAGAAAGTATATTTTTCAATAAATATACAATATTGCTACAGAATGACTTCGTATTAATCTGGTCAAACAAATCAATATTTATAACTTTTAAATTCCACACTATCGCCTTGTAACTTTGCAAACATTATGAAAAATTCTGGATAGGAAATTCTATTATTTAATAGGTCTTTTTTTTAAACACCTGATTTCATGTGTCAGTGAACATTTCGGTCTGCATTATCTTATAGTTGAAAAATCTGGTGTGAAACTCTCATACAACTTCCTCTAACTGCAATTAACATAGTTACATAGTCTCTAGCTTTTTGAAACCCTAATATATATCGCTTCAGCATGTTATAATTATTTTGTTTAATTGCCCTAATTATTAAATAATTAGGTAGTTCGATTCCTGTTTCTATGTTGTTGCAAGAAACAAGATTTTGATTGAATTAGCTCTTGCTTAGATTTCCATCTTTATAGTACTCTCTCGCTACATAAAATATAGCACTTTATAGTACTCTTTCAATACATAAAACTAAGGGCAATATAATGGATAGCTAAAAACTGCAGATCTATGAAAACTTTCTGTGGGTGTTTAACATCAACTTTATTTTGTTCCACTTCCGGTTAATGGACATCGTCCGAAATCTTCGTGCCTAATGCGATTGCAGTATCTAAAAGGAATACCAAGATTTAGAGCTTCCTGCAACTTCTTGTTTTTGAGATATTCTTTTCACACACATCCATCCACCCACACACGCACACTTTTTTCTAAAAACTACTTTTTTGGATTTAGAAGACCTCAAAACGTGTATTTCTTGTGAAAACTCAATTTCGAAAATCGCGCACAATCGCAATACTTCCTTTTACTATTATTAGTATTAGAAAGTGAAATTGATAACATTTAAATTGTTGAAATATAATAATTTATAATAATAAAAAAAGAACCCTAGATGTGATTTCTATTGGGAGACGTGTGATAAACACACCGCAGTCTCCACGCGGTTTAATTACGGCCTTCGTTACCTAGGGCACTACTAACTAGAGCTTCCCACATCGACTCTGCCAACACGGGAATCGAACTGAATTCTTCCACGAATGGCGAGTGTGCTAGCCATTAGAGCAACGCATGAGGGATATTTTATAATAATGTTATTTATTGGGAATAGTTTTGGGAAAAAAATTATTTGAAGGATGTTATTTTGTGACAATATCAGCTAATAACGACAAATACATGCCTCCAGCAGTTAGGGACTGTTAATAAGGTAAATATTGTGAAAAATGTGGCTTTAGCATAATAGGATGCCAAAACATTACCAGTTATTTCAACTGAAGAGGCGACAACACTGAAGAAATCTATCATAATATGGCGGAAACATTAGTTTATACATGACGCAGTCTTAGACCGAAGTGTTTTATATGAACATGGCTGAAGAAGCCTGAAAGATTATATTACCAATCTTTATGGAGAAATTTACCTAAGGAGCAATACTGTTTGTGATGAAGGCATATAAGATATCTTTGCTATAGTTAACTAAAGGAGATCTCGAGGAGCGGTCAATAAAATGTACACTTTTTTTCAATCTTCTCCAACGTTTCGACAAATTTATTGTCTTCTTCAGGGATAAAATTAAAAAAAAAATGGTAATCGCTGTTAGATATATTTTCCATAAAACAAACTAAACACAAAATATGTAATAAACAGAGAGAGTTGCTAACTATATGAGCTACATCATCAGAAATGAATGAATCTTTTCCAACGTTTCGACAAATGTATTGTCTTCTTCAGGGATAAAATTTAAAAAAAATGTTAATCGCTGTTAGATATGTTTTCCATAAAACAAACTAAACACAAAATATGTAATAAACTGAGAGAGTTGCTAACTAAATGAGCTACATCATCAGAAATGAATGATGATGATTCATTTCTGATGATGTAGCTCATATAGTTAGCAACTCTCTCTGTTTATTACATATTTTGTGTTTAGTTTGTTTTATGGAAAATATATCTAACAGCGATTAACATTTTTTTTTAATTTTATCCCTGAAGAAGACAATAAATTTGTCGAAACGTTGGAAAAGATTTAAAAAAAAGTGTACATTTTATTGACCGCTCCTCGAGATCTCCTTTAGTTGTTATTAGATCGGTCGAAAATCTTCATTAACATTTGCTATAGATATTGGAAATATGAACGAATGATAATTTGTGACAGGAAAGAAATTACCAATCAACCTGCTCTGTCGGATAAGCTTTGGTAAAGTCTGCAGAAATCAATCTAGGTTACTTAACTTTTAGTCTCACTTAAAATATCAGCGTGAAAATTTATATTTAAGTACATATAAACCATACTACGATCGGTGCTACAGTTAATATAAACTGAGAAAATACCTACTATGTTGGCATCTTGTGGTAAATAATGTTTCAATAATGAAGCTGTAAGATCTCCAGGACCGCAACCAACGTCTAATATATTTTCACCATTATTCCATGGCAGTTCATCTTTCATTCTTTCTAAAACTTTCCGTGCATCTCTTTTTTGTAGATCATTTACTGATGTATATAGTTGTGGATCAATCATGTTTATAAATGAAATAATTAAATCAGTCAAATCTAAATATACAAGTATTATGCAAAGTTTCAGCAAAATTCTGGAATAATAGAAAAATTATTATTTATTAATCGTATGTTTTCATCCTTTTTCAATATGAATTAAAAATAAATATATACTTCACGGATTTGACCAGTTTTTCTATCTGGTCCGCAAGTAGGATACTATAAGTGAAAATTCAATATAAACATTAATGGAAGAACTATAATTATTGAAAAAGTCATGATTGCATTCAATGGAAATGTGATGAATGATTGCTTACTAAATTTCGGTTTGATATAGTAAAACGATATTAAAAATCTGAAATATTTCTCTTCATTAAAGTATGTGAACTTGCATTCTACACTTCACTATCTTGGATTACCTGGGATATACTCGTAATAGTACATACACATACCAAAGCAGTAAATACAAGGCCCTTTGGGATAATTAAAGTCAGCAAATATCCAAATGCAAATTCCATTTCTAGTGAGATAGAGTGTGTAGTAGTCCACAAAAAACACATACACACCCTTAGATTTGCAAACTATTTATCTTTACAGACGTTGCATATATGTAAGGAATCATTGAGCAAGTGGAACATTTTTGCAGAGGGTTGCAGTAAAGCCGTCACGGAGGTTATGGTAGCCCGTATGCAATTTAAAATTTCTCCCCCTTAAAATATTTTTTATTTTTCAAGTGTTAACAAAAATAAAATCCGACATAAAATCCACTTACCATTTACAATTACCAGTCAGTCACGAGGAATTCACTTCCTTGCTTTCACTATTTAAACAGTATATTTCAATACTTAATTACAATTAATGTAAGAAAGAAAAAGTCAGAATAAATATATGAAAAAATACGGGTTTTATATTGCATATAATACTAACAGGTTTGCTGTATATAAGTAAATAAAGGTTGGGCAATATAAGTAATGTTTAATAACTGGTTCACACAAATGTTGTTTGATCTTGAACAAGTAACATCCTGTGGGGGGTCCTATTTAATCTAACCAAACTTTTGTGCGTAATTGAAGGTTAATATAATAAATTTCTTTCTTTCATAATTTGTCTTTTTCCTATTTCTTAATTCTTTTCTAATTAATAATGTAGTATATATATATAGTATAGGTATATATAATTGTGTAAATCAGGTGTATTAAATTGGGTCACAAGGGGAATAGGGCAGATTGTTTTTGTGCGTCTCTGCCCACATGAATCCTCAAGTCAATAGAGTGTGGTATACAGGAATCCCCCAAGTACAGTCTGGGACACATACAAAAGGGACCTAAACGAAAATATTAATAAACGTTAATGCTTCAGCAAACATCGAGGAGGCTAATGAATAGCTGCAGCATGTGATCATTGATGCCTTTGAGGAAAATTGTCTGGAAATCACGAAAACAATGACAAGAAAGTTGGGTTTATGGAATAACCAGCTTGCGTGGCTCCGTAAGAATGGAAGTAAACTATTTAACGCAGCTAAATGAAGGGGGACATGGGAGGAATAACGGGAGTCTCTTATGCCTTACAATATCGCTAATTGTAAGGAATGCTGAAAGAATTTCGTGACGGAAGCTCTTTCAGGATGTAGAAATGACCTATGAAGATTAGACTGTGTGGGTGGAGAGAATCGCTGATTAGTCAGCAAAGATAGACTGAATATAGCCTTGGGCTAAGCCACTTGCTTGTACAAAAGAATAGCGTATTTAGAGAAATGAAAAATGCCTTCAATACCCGGAAGAATCGTTTGGAAAGACAGGAGTTGAGAATAACGTAGTCTGCGGCAAGCAGAATTTGCTGGAGTTTCAATAGAAGCCAACACAAAACTGTATGAGTTCAAGAGAAATAGCGATTCTGTCTACAATACGATTAGCGATGAGCGCTGCGGAAATCAAACTGTTGGTTTGTAATACTTTAAAGGACTCCACAATTCTTAGAAGACGCGAAAGTAGGAGTTTTTTCAAAAATTGTCTTTTTATAGGCAGGAGACTAACAGAATGGTAGGGAGAAGACTGATGAGTTTGGATATTGATATCATTTTAATATTAGGGAATTTCCAAGAATTTAATATTAAAGAATTTTGCATTACCTATCTATATTCTACTATAAATGAGAGAAGTTTATCGTCTACAACACCATAATAGCGCGATTTGAATTGAGCACTATATCATTATATCTGTTGTATATGAAATATGGTGATGGTGGGTTGTATGTTGTAGCAGTAATTTGTGTAGCACGAGCGGTTTTGTAAAGGGCTTATGTGTATGTAAGTTTTAAGAGAGAGAAGTATCAGAAATAAGAAAGTAGTCGCCACTGCTAACAATAAATATATTCTATTAAAATAATAACTACAAGTACTGTGGAAACTACTTAGATTGATTTTACTTAAGGTTAATGCTTAAACTGGCACTGATGTTTACTGGTAGAATGCCTGTTTCAGACTGTTCTTGTTTGAAAGCAGAATGCAGACTGTTTTGAAAGAATATCTTTTCTTGTTAGTTCAAATCTTCCCCCTTTGAGAAGGGCAAAAGACAAAGGTGACAGAGTTCTCTGAACTCTCCTTGTAACTGTAGTCTTCTACCTGGGTGTACCCTTTTTGCCAGCGAATGTTAGAATATTCTTGAAATAATATTTTTCACATAAAATATATTATTATATATATTATGGCATTATTATATATTTTAAAATATATTATGGCATCCGTCACATATATTTTATGATCAAATTACTCTAGGTGTTTAACTTCTTTTTTTTTTCATCTCCGTCAAATCGGATATTTTTCAGGTTTAGAAGTGTTCTTCTTTTTGTGAAAGATACCGCTAGTTTTTTGTTGGATTAATATTCAGCCCAAAGACACCATCTTTCTCCTGTTTCCGGAAATACATGTTTAAAAAAAAATTTTTCTTTCAACGCATGGTTTGTTTATGGGGATTTGTTGTGAACAAATCTTTGAACAAAACTTTAAAAAACGAGAAATTGCAGAAAATTCGAAATTCATATTCCGTTAATGTACCATTATTCGTTCTGACACGAAGATTATGGTGAAGCCCATTAAGTGAGACTTGACTGAATAGTTTTTTTCACTTTTTCCTTAAAGCTCCAAAAATTTACTTTAAACTAGGAACTGAATGCACATATATTTAAATCTATTTCTTTTATTTGAGACATTTATACCAAATATATGAACTTCATTTAACACTAAACATAATCAAGTGAGTAGCGCTTTTAATTGTTTACAATGAATTAGTTATTTTCAGATGTCTCAAGAACGATGTAATAATTTTCACCAACCTATTTAAGAAATATTTGTTTAAAAAAATATATATCACACTTTTTAAGGAATAAACAAAAATATAAATATATCGAGCCACTAAGTTCTATTTACTGAAGTAATAATAATAATAATAATAATAATAATAATAATAATAATAATAATAATAATAATAATAATAATAATAATAATAGCTATTTATTGTTATCATATCGTCATATACATGGTTATATATCATATCGTATATACCTACATTATTTAACTTTAACTTGCTAGCAGTAACAAAACAACATTTATCGTGGTGACCTTTCGGTTAGAGTTCAGATTAACAATAAATATTATCTTTAAAAATTAATGACATTTTTTTTTTACTGTTTACATTTTCAAAATGATTATAAATAAACATTATAATGAGAACAAGGTTACTACAATAATAAAACTTTATGCAATTTTTTTATAACACAGAAATAACAACCTTTGCAATAGTTTTAAATATTATATATATATAAGTAAACCCACTTAAGTTTTTTTTAATCTTTGTACAGTCATACCTCGTTAAACACACTTTTCATTTTATCCCCATTCGCTTGTATTTAGAGTCACACTATGCCATGCCATGTTACACAAAATTTCTTAAATTCTTCTTCACCAATGTATTTTGGATCTTCCTTTCTTTATCTTGAAGTTTTTTGAAGATACCATTCTAAGATTTTTCTTAATCATCTCCCATCATTAGTCTGCCCAATTCCAGTTTCTTTCCTAAACAATTTTTCCTACATCTTGTAATTGTGATTTTCCCGCTATCCATTGTTTATTCTTTCTTTCTCTTCTTGTGATACCTATTATGCTTCTTGCCATACTTCTTACTGTAGTTCTTATTTTCCTCATATTTTTCTCTGTTAATGTCCAAATTTCACACCCATATAGCATTACTGGGAGAAAACACATATTGTACAGTATTATTTCATATTCTATATCTACTTTCGATTTAAATAGTAGTTTATATCTATTAAAATTGTTTATCATTATTATTATCATCTTTATTTATATTAACTCCTAAATATGTAAAGCTGTTAGTTGTTTCTATTTACATACACAATTTATATCCATAATCTTAGTCTTTTTACAATTTATATTAATCCTAATTTTATCAGATGAGAACATCAACTGGATTTATTCTTTGTTCTTACCTATTAGGACGACATTATTGGCAAATTTTAGTCTATTAAGCCATTCTCCATTGATACAGATACCTTTTCCATGCCACTTTAGATTTGAGAAGGTTCTTTCTAGGACTGTATTGAATATTTTCGCTAAAGGAACATCGCCTTGTCTGAGTCTTCTTTTCACGGCAATATCTTGTGATATGTTATCCATTTCGAAAGTATATTTCGCGTGTTTATAAACAAACCTAAATATATTTAAATACGTTTTCTGAACACCAAAAATTTGTAGAGTGTTTAAGATTGATTTTTGTTTTTATTCTGTCAAAAGCTTTTTCAAAATCTATAAAGAGTCACTGGGAAATTGTACTCATACGACTTCTTGATAAATTGCTGGATAACTAGGTTATTATCGAGTATAGAGAAGTTTTTTTTGAAACCAATTTGATTTGGAGATACGGATTCAATACTTTTCTGAATCCTTGCCGTAATTGACATAGATAATCTTATAGATAACTGGTAATAGATTTATAGTTCTGTAGTTCTTTGTATCTTGGCGATCTCCATTTTTGTACAGCAAAATTAATTTTGATTTCAGCCATGTTCCTGATACTTTTCTCTGTTTTAAACAATTGTTAAATAAATTGCAAAGTATTTTTATTATGGTATCACAGCCTGCTTTAACTTCTTTGTTTGTTATGCCATCTATTCCGGCAATTTTTCCTTTTTGCAGCCTGACTATTATTGACCTCACTTCTTCTTATAATACTCAGTACTATTCCTGATTTTTTTTTGTATCTTGGACATTCACTACCTTGAGTCTTCATCTCCAACTTCATTATATATCTTCTATGAAAAGTTACAAATTCTGTTAGCAATCTTTTTTCCATCTCTTATTATCTCACCTTTACAATACTTTATTGAGATCATTTTGCTGGTTCCTAACTGTTGCTGCCTAATATAGTTTTATACTAGTTCCAGATTTTATGGTTAGAGTTATTTCTTCATGATTTTTTTTTTTTTTTTGGTATGACCATTCCTGCCACTTTATTTTTATGAATTTTGAAACTTCTGAGAATTTTATTTTCGATTAATCTTTTCTTTTTATCTTCCTTCTTTTTTGTAATAACTGTCCCTATTTCACTGGATACTTTCTTTGTTATATATCTTATTGGTTTCTCTTTATTTATAATTTATTGAGTTGTACTTTTTATTATTTCTACTAAGTCCTTTGTATATTCTTCAAGATTTTGCTCATTAAGATTATTTATATTTAATGTGTTCTTTTGTAGCGTACTTATTTCTTATTAGATTCTTAGTTGTCTGTTTTATTCCTTTCTGATTGAATTTCCAATTCTTTGTCTTTACTAAAACTTTTACCTTTGCCATTATCGCTCTATGATCGCTACCACTATGCTTATTTTGTTTTCAATGTTTACATCTTGAATCATTTTTTTTTTGTCTGCTATTATGTAACCTATTTCCTTCTTAGTTTGTCCATCTGGGCTTACCCATGTCCATTTCCAATCTTCTTTCTTTTGAAAATAGAGTTCATTATAAATAGTTTGTTGCTTTCCGTGAATTCTACAAAGCGATCACGTCTTTTGTTTCGTTCTCCATATCCATATCTTCCTAATGAATTTTCATCCCTAGATTCAACAATTTTTGCATTCATATTCCCCATTAATATCATAAATTTACATTTATCTTCGTCTAGAGCAGATTTTAGTTTATCGTAAAATTCCTCTAATTCTTCTTCTGATGAAACAGAAGTTGGAGCATATACTTGTATGAGTTTCATTCTATGTTTCTTCTTGTTACCTATCTCTATAATTAATTTCGATATTCTGTGGGAATATGATTTTTAGGATATAACATTTTTCGCTCCGCTGGGATTCTCTAAAAAGCCTGAACCTCCAAAATATCCTTCTCTGTTATAGAAAAATCTTGTATCAACACTCAAAATTAATGCATTGCTCACCATTTCTTCTGGCTCTTAAAAAAAAGGCAGCCTACGGCGCAACAACCATAAAAGGGCCAAGGCTTGCCAAATTGCGATTTGAATGGGAGGCGTGTGATAAGCACGCAGCAGTTCACACGCCGTTTAGTTCCGGCCTTCGCTTCGTAGGGCGCTACTAACTGTAGCTTCCCAATTTTTATCACGATGCTGAGTCAACACCGACTTTACCATCACAAGATTCGAACCCTGAATCCTCCAAAAGGCCAGTGCGCTAGCAACTAGACCAACGCGTGAGGACTTTGACTTTTAGCTAGTCCTATAATATCCCAGTTTACATATTTTAGCTCTTTTAATAATTGTTCCAGTTAATTCTTATCATTAAAAGATCTGCAATTGTATGAGTATATAAGTAAGTTTCTACATTTCTCTTCTTTTTCTGCTATTCTTTTCTTTTCGGTAATTGCTATCCTGGTCGTTTGTAAAGATGTTTTTCCCACATTTTCTGTGTGCTGTTTAATAATCTTGTGAACAATTAATAATCTGATCTCTCCAATACGTTTTTTTCAATAATATCTCGGTTTCAATTTCTGTATTCATTGCTAAGAGTTCATTATTTTCATTCAAACTGAAGGTATTATTTTCAATGATAAGTTTGTCGTTTATTACCTTTATTGTGTCTTTCTTCAATGTGTGACACATATTCCAGTTTTTATGTTCATTTTTTTTCTAATGAATAGTAATTTTTTTCAGAGATATTTTCCGTGGTAGCCTGCTTCATTTTGTGGTCATCCAACAAAATGAAGCAGGCTACCATGGAAAATGTCTCTGATGCTTTCCAGCTCTGCGGAACCAACCACCACAATAAGTAATTTTTTTCCTTTTCAGATGTGTAATCTCGGATATATCTCTGTTAATTGAATAACCACTTCCTTTCAGGTTCTTAGAACTTCTTAATACATTGATAACATCTTTGATATTGTTAAATGAGACTATGATATTCCTCGAGTCTATCAATTGTGCAATATTGTCCATTAATTCTTTTAATGATGTTTTTCTTATTTTGGCATTCATACATTTCACAGTCTTTGCTTACCTTTACAATTACTTTACAAGTACTTTTTAACTTTATACAATTTAAATTGTTCTTTTCATGTAAAATATCCTATCTGGATTACTTATTTCTGAATAATCGATGTATTCGAATAAGGTGTATTTTTTTATTAATAATTTAATTTTCCAAGAAATCAGAATGATTTTATTGTTATTTTAGGTTGTAATAGAAATAAGATGTTCCCATAGTATCCTGTACTTTAAAGTTAGCAAAACAAAGTAAACAAGGCAAAACAGGGCAGACATATTAAGCTAAGTGATTATTCAAATCTGAATACGACAGTTAAATATAATGATTTAATGCAGAACTAGTGAATTAAATTAAATAGATTTTGAAATCGAATGTAATAGTTGTTGTAAGGTAGATATTTTATTTCAATGTAAAGCGCTCAACTGAAATTTTAATTCGAATAAATAAAAAAAACAATTTTTACTTTAACCTAATGCTGTAAGAGAAAAGATTGCGTCAAATTTTTTAAATTGAGCTATTACTGGAAAAAGAAGTTTGAAACTTCAAAGTACAATAAAGGAATTGTTACCAAACTTGGAATTTAATAAGTGTTTAATTACCTGTTAATATAAGCAGGAGAATCTACTATAAGAAAACGACACTTTTGGGGAAGGATGACATCCAGTTTCAGGAACATCCTACGATTTCCAACAAACAAAAAAAAACATACACACCACACTCAAACTACTTTTTCCTGCTTAGTTACCTCAAGATGTACCTTCCACCACTCCATATTTACGTCCAAGCGTTGCAAGAGCAGTCGTGGCACGACTACACCAGGGACAAGCTCCATTTATCCCAGGCATACTGGGAATTATCAGGATTTATATGAGGAGTTGAAGGCAGACCTTCGGATATAATGACTCCTAGGTACGACTTCCAAAAACCCTTCAAAGTCTTGATATTAGACAGAGGAGTATGGAAGAACGGGCCGCCAATTACAGGCGAATCTATGTGGAACACGGACGGGACCAAAATGGAAGATAGAGTTGGAGCCGGCGTGTACGGGGCTCATCCGAGATGTAATATCTCGTTGAGCCTGGGAAGACTAGCCACGGTTTTTCAGGCAGAGCTAGTCGCGATTACCATCTTCGCGCCGCCGAAATAAGAAGACGGGGAGTGTATAACTCCAGAGTCGTCATTTATTCGGATAGCCAGGCTGCTCTGCGGGCAATTGACTCGTGGGAGATCAGCTCAAGGCTGGTGTGGTATTGCCTAGGTGCACTCAAGGAAATTAGTAGCCATAATAAGGTCTTCCTGGTTTGGGTACCTGGGCCTCGGTAATAAAAGGCAAAAGGCGGGGATCTCGTCGGTCCGGGAGGGTTTCAATACGGCATTATCGGGCCGGAGACGTTATGTGGCGTCTCACGATTGCCTCAGGAGTTCATCCATTAAGACATGGATGCAGGACCGAAGGGAATGGTGGGTCAAAACTCCAGGCCAGAGGCAGGCGAACATGTTTATTCATAGCCACTCGCCCAAGCTAACTGCGGAATTACTCCAATTAGGCCGGGCCAGATATAATATAACTATAAGATAGCTATAAGGATAGCAGTTGGCGTTCTCACTGGCCATTGTGGGCTTAACAAGCACATGCATCGCATGGGCCTGGTAACGGATAGCCTGTGTAGATTCTGCCAGGAAGAAGAGGAGACGGCGCTGCACATGGTATGTCAGTGCGAGAGGCTGATCTGGCTAAAGTACCGCCTCTTTGGTAAAGAGAAGCTGGTGCCAACAAGCCTCAGCCGGGACCCCCTCTCGGACCTATTAAGTCTTTTAAGGCAAGTAGGACTCGACAGGGTGCTCTAATGGTAGGTGCTCTAATTAACCACCTGGGAGCCCCCCCAATTCCACAGTCCGGTAAAGGACAGGATCAGGGAAGGGTATCCAACAAGGGGGGTGCCACAATAGATCCATGGGGTGTCGCGGTGGCGCAGGCTGAAGAGCCAATTCTCCCGTTAGTATCTAATCTAATCTAATCTCTACCTCAAGATGTACAGAGCTTCCACCACACGATCTGTAGTTTGTACTGTACTTATCCCCACTACACAGTGACTAAGGACTAATAATGAAATTTTATTAAGAAAATCACTTCTTCTTTTTTTTTTACGAAAACTAATACACTATAATGTTATGTATTGGGGGGGTATACAAAAAATAACTTTGAAAATTGATACTTTATTAACTAAGGTTACTTAATAATAACTAATTATTAATAGAAAGGGACTTCCTTTCCAAAGGAGTCTCGTAGGGTCTGCGTTCACACTGAATTCAGGTGAGAAGGTATAATAAGAAAATAATCATACAAAAGTCAATATAATTTAACCAAAATAATATCTTATAATGAGTATGATAAAAAATAAAACGTGAATAATTAAAATTATTTCTTATATAAACTTACATATAAACATTGGTTGAAGATTGGGTTTCGCACTTCGTAACTACTACATAATTTCGGATAGCACTGCTTTTTTCTATACACAGATCCCCTCGCTACAAATTTGATCTAATATATATGTATATATACTTCCTCCCGCCATTGAACAGTGGAAGGAAGGGAAATTCCTTTCTATTGTAAGTAAAGGTATTCTACCTTCGTAAATGTTCATTACTAGGTTTCACCCAACCTTCGAAAAAACCCAGGATTGAGAGTGCTCTAAATAGCAATCAATATTAAATATATTTTAACTAATCTATTTCACTTAATTATAAAATCATGATATATATATTTTAATCATTTCTTTCAATGATCTACACATTACAACACATATCCACTACTTCTATATTACTATCACAAAATATAGAAGACACTATATTTAATATTTTAACAAATTACCATAATTGTACGTTTTAAGTTTACGGCCAAACACTTATAAGAACAGATAAACGATGTGTTCTCTACCAACGCTAGAACTGAACTCCATTTTTCCTGGAATAAGTATGCTAAAAAATGGCATACAAATTTTCATTCAAAATATACTTCTAACTGTTCTTCCTTTGAGGGATGAAGTTGTTCGCTTCCGAAATTGTTGTCAGGTGCTCCCTAGATATCCAACTAATCGAACAACATCAATCGCCACACGTGGTAGAATGGCTGAATAGACGAAGTCATGGCGTAGCAAAAAATCCTCCATCCTTCTCAAAAATCAGATATTATCCACTCCAGTGTATTTACATCTCCATGGTCGTAACTTTTCTCAGTTTAACGTGAGTTGTTCCATGCGAGGAAATTGGGAAAACTACAAATATAATAAAAAAAAAACTGTCAGAACACTAGTAACCCTAGAAAGATTATAGGGGTTAAGAAGCACTATTCTAAAATTTATTATACGATTCTATCGTCTAAATATTTATATAAACCTAATTGGTTGCCAAAATTCCAAGCTTTGCGAAAGTCGATTTTGATTTTATCTTTCGGATGACAATGTATAAATTTTCGAAAAATTAAAAAAATCCAATTGCAATAAATGAAAATCATAATATGAACGTTTTATACCAGATTTTTACTTTCTAAGTAAATTGTAATCTGTATTTATTATATTTATGATGCATTCAATTATGCGGTATATATAAACACGTAAACAGTATTATGTATAATTTCAGTGAATATTGGTAAAGTGTGAACGATAAATATAGACAGAAGTAGTAAGTATAGAGTGAGACAGAAGATGGAGAAAGAGTCAGAAAGAAGATGCTTGGTTAGATGCTTAGTAAGAAGTGTGTTAGTGTAAATATGGCAGTAGTTAGTTTGAGGAGGATAGCACTACAGAATCAGCTAGTCAGTGCGACGACACTAGGGCAACAACAAAACCGTCCATGTAAAGGACAGAGGGGGAATCCAACAATAGATACCAACCTCTCCCTTCATACTACGACTTATGCTACACATTTGTTGTCCAACGTGGCGCCCCCAAATGACGTCATCAAAGAAACCACTCTAAGGCGAATATAGAGACGGTCGTATCGCCAACCCGTCTGTCACAGACATAGTGGGCAGCCTCACTTCCGTTTGTTTCCCTTTCCTTATCTGTTTCCGGTCCATAAACCACTACATCTTCTATTTCTTACTATATTCTCTTCTCCTCAACTACCTACTTACCATTCTGATCTCTTTTCCCCATTGCTCTAGTTCTTCACTTATTCAAAACCTTCCTCTCAAACCTCAATGATTATCATCTTCTATTCCTATTCTAATTTCGTCAACAAACTGAGCGCAAACATTTATGTATGAAGGAATGGTTAAATAATACAGAAAAAGAATAATAAACCATTTCATGCGTTACATGCAAATTTAATTATGATTTGTCAAAGATTACTAACCGAATGTACTATAATTGAGTTGCTACTGATTTCCTTTTCTTCTTATCACTTCCTGTTTTTTTTTTTAAATTGAGTTTTCAGCGGAAATACAAGTATTGGGGATCCCAAGAATAAACCTAGGTACAGAGAGGTTACAATAGATCACTGGATAATCGCGGTGCATAAACTCTAGAAAAAAAGAAGAAGGTGAAAAAAGCATACGGCAAGAAACTTGGCGATACGAGCCGTACTTATTTTCATGTGGTTAATACACTATTATAAAATTAAGATACAGATATATTATTTAAAATATATATTATATATTAGTAAATAGAGTGAAAATTAGTAAGTTTATTTTTCATTTAAGCAAAATACAGTTATCTTAGTCTTTCTGTTTATTGTGTGCATTTAATTAATAACTCGTGATCAATCTCGGGCATTTCTATTCATCGTAGAGTGTATGTAAGTTTAAATACATTGTAACGTTATTCCAACTAGCTACTGCAACTAGTTGCTAAGTGCGTTCGGTTTAGATAAAACACACTAAACTTCTAACAACACCAATTTATTGTTCAACACAATAAATTACAAATAATACAGTTAAACACACTATATAAACCAATAAAAGTTCGGTTAGTACACTTTTTATTCACTTTTAACATTCACCGCGCACTCCATTTGTAACAAGACACTGACTCGATTCGTTCTTCTCCTATTTATACCACTAAAGAAGGTTCTGGAAGATTTTTAGATTCTTCTAGGTCCAGCGGTAGACCGCTGGAGAAGAGTCCAGAAGCGCTCTGCTAGCGCTTCCCAGCGACCATGAGGGGAACTGGAGGTGCCTGCTTCTTCCCCTAGATGGCACTATTGGCTGCGTTACAATATATTATACATATACTTGTGTGTATATGTTAACAGAATAACATAAAAACGAATCAATCACAGGAAGCTTAAACATAGTATTCCGTTTAGATGTTAACATCGCACGGAAATTTTGGGCAAAATCTATCAACTGCTACTTGGACATTACTGAATGTTTTTCAGTTTTTCATAATTTTCTTGAAAACTACTCCAAAACTTTTCTTCAAACAAAACGGATGTCTACACAATTAATTTCCCATCACTTTTATTTGAAACATTTTCATGGGAAAATTGATTTTTTTTTCGGGATTTCTGGGGATCAGTTAGCGTAATACTTTTTCTCTACAGTTACACATCAATATAATATACGGTTCTACTACCTCCATAATATGAATAATACACATTAAAAACATTGATATTATTCCAGTTTTCAAAAAAAAAACAAAACAGTCTGTAACCGGATGTGTGATTTTACAGACTAGATTTTTGGCCGATTTGCGGGGCGGGGGGATTTTTGTTTCAAATGTTAAACAACGGAATTTTCTTGAAACTTGGGATGTTTGCTGTATAGATAAGAAATATATCTCTTTTATTTGTAACATGTTTCTGAGAGACTTTGATTTTAGAGGGGAATGTCCATTAGTTTAAATTTAAATTTGCATAAGCTTTTGATTGGTTTTGACATAGGGCCGCTCAGGTAGGCAAGTAAATTCCCCACTACCATTTTTATGGCCAGCCCCACTAAACATTGTAACGTTGCAATTTTATACAAAAAATGTATTGCTGTACAAAAAAAAAAAAAGATTGTACGATAAATTTTATCAACAGTATATTTATTACTGTTGAATTATTAAAAACATAAAAAATAATGAGTCCCTTAAAAGTGAATATATTTATAGCAAATCAATAATAAACATAATAATATAATAAAAATAACAATAATACTTACAGAATGCGAATAATAATAATGACTAATACTTTCAGTTTTACTTGAGATATTGACTTGTTTTTCTCTCTTGTTTGGGATGGTGAGTAAGATTTAATGTATTTCTCTTTTACTGAGTTATAGAAGAAATGGTAAAGTATGAGTTAAAAGAAGAGCTGGTATATATATGGAAGGCATTACAAAGATCTTGAATGATGTAAGCCTATTTTTTATTATAAGCTCATAAATATGAAGGCATTTGGCGCTGTTCCGACCATCAGAATGGGTTTTGCTTTTGTGTCCAGTGGGCTGAACAAGAGAATGAAAAACTCTGACGTTGTGACAATGATGGACTATTTCTAAGCATTCACCTAGTATAATGTCCGCATATATTGCGAAAGCACATACTGGAAAGTTCACTCGTACTAGATGTCTTTAACCAAACAATTTTCACTATATTTATAGAACGATATTTTAACTCATTTGAATTTTTAAATGTATTTTGGTTTTCT
>JAAEAF010007440.1:29146-46160 GCA_011037195.1 Triatoma infestans | reverse complement strand
TAAAGAAAAGTGCATGATAAAATTTTATTGTTATATGTTTTAATTTTTATTAACCAAAAGGTGTCAGAAACGTCGATTAAACTTTTTAAAAAATAAAAAGTTTCTTCTTTGACCCCAGCCAACTAATTTTTCAGCTTGTTTAAATCTTTTAATGTGAGTAGCAAAACTGCTGTCGAAAACATAAATTTAATGTTAAAGAATTTGCAAAAATTTAAGATAAGTTAAGCAAGGGTCTACCAACAACAGAAAAATATAGCAAGTATTCTACGAGACAAAAAAGTTTGGGGACCTTTGGTGTAAGTGATGAACTTCCTTGTAGGCCCTCGAGTTCTAGATTAGATTAGATTATGCTGACCACATGGAGGATAAAAGCCATATTGGCTTAGGGTCCCAAGACTATAGGCATCCAGGTCAGTAAATAATATGTTGACCACATACACACACAGACACCAATTTTTAAAAACCACTTTTTTTTTTTTTTGGATTCAGGGGACCTCGATACATGTATTTCCGGTGAAAAATTCGATTTCAAATATTTGACACGATCGCAATACTTCTTCTAACTTAGGAATCCAGAGTAAGTAGAAAGATGCTTCATCGGGATTGACTATTATGATTGGTGGAAGGTTGGAACGCGATCCTGCCATGGGTTGGTTAATATATGAGAGAAATTACGAAGATTAAGTTTGGGAAGCTCAAGACTGTGAAGAATCAAACTGGTGATTGAGGAGACGCCAAATTGTTACAGGACCGACGAACTATCGAAAAAGGTTCATAAAATTTCTATTGAAAACATAATATGCTCGAATAAAGTTCACTAAAAGTTCCAACACATGAGAACTAAGAGTGCGCAATAACTATACTGTTAATTTCCAAAAGAAATGTGCATATAAAAATAACAATTATGATAGACAGTAAGGACAAATCTATTATGGTTGTCTGTTTTCAAGAATATTATTAACTAACCACAAATGCAACAAAAATGAATTTTTCCTTTTATTATTATTATTATTATTATTATTATTATTATTATTATTATTATTATTATTATTATTATTATTATAATTTGCATTTTTTTATTGACTACTCACTCTACTATTGTAATTTTGTCAGTAGTTATCTTTTAACTATATAAATAGGTAAAAATTCAGCCATGATAACATATTATCTAAACAACTTTTGACGTAATACTGTTTGTATGTTTACAGCAATGTTTGTAAACAATACAGCCAGCCAGTCTGTTCACCCAGTCCCGTGTATAGATAATTTAATTCTTTGACACAAGTTACCAAGGCCGGTAGCTCTACAAACCAAATAAACAAGATTGTAGAAACTGAATATTAAACAGTTTACAAAATAGATATCTATCAGCTGTTATTTTATTTATTTATTAATTTATTTATTTGCAATTTACGTAGCAAAATTTAGTAGCTGATTTGTTAATAAACACGTTTATAATGATTCAGTAATGAGAAATAAAATATAGTGGAACGTCTCTCTATTCGTAATATTCGATATTCGTCACATTTATTTTTTTTTTTCTTCCATATTCGTCAGTATTTTCTGTATTTGTGCGTGCTTTAAAATACTCGTACACTCAAGCTCTTAATTTCGAAGGTGTTTTGAAGTGACGACGGGGAGCGTTTTTTTGTTAAAAGAAAACTTTTGAAAGATCATTTCAAATCATTCTGCGATTGAGGATTATTGATAAGACATGGAAAAAAATTGTCATCCAAGGTAAATAATCTCGGCATGGAAGAAACAAACTATGACCAGAAAATGTGTGCCAGAAATAGACATTCAGGGTTTTCAATCACAACCAGTTATTGAAAAAATTCTGTGTGTGGGCGAAGGTCGATGGGTATGGATGTTGATTTTTGTTGGATGAAGATGAATTGATTGTGATCATGCAAGGGAACTCACCACAGAAGAACTGTTAGAGCTTCATAAAGACCAAGAAACTGAAACGATGAATGTAATTTCATCCGGAGAGGAAGAATCAAATAAAGGATCCATACATATCGTTAATACTATTAATGAAATGTTGACTAATTGGCCCAAAGTGCGGAATATAGTTGAAAAATAGCACCCAAATGTGGCTATAGTCAACCAAAATACAAATGCATTCAATAAAAATAATGTATTTGCCTATTTCAGAAAGGTTTTAAAAAGCAAACAACAAAGGGACAAAATCTTTATTCAATCCAGGGCTACTGAATCTTCAGCAAAACAGACCTCAGATAGATAAAAAGCTTTATTACAAATTTACAAATATGTACATTAATAAAAAATAGAAGTTCCAATGTACATTATCATTATAACCTTCCTACATTGTTTGTATAGTGTTTTTTGGGTTAAGGTGAGGTACAATATGCAGGGAAAAAGGGGAAAAACCTGCAGCTTTAGGAAAAATATTACGAGAGGATGTGTTTCAGTCTTTTATCCCTGTAATATATGGAGGGATCGTAGCAGGCTATTTCGCGGCAGAGTGGATTAAGATGACGGTCTAAAGTGGAGAGGAGTTTCAGGAGACGATTTTGGATGAAGGAATAAACTGGGGTTACTGAAGATTTTACGTGAAGTAGGTCGATTTTGGTGTGTCGTGGTAAGTCTTAGGAATTTGTTCTGGGTTATCTGAAGTTTTTTGATGTTACTGTTACTAGTCAGGCTCCAGGCGGAGGAAGCGTAAAGTAACATCGATCTGATGACTACTTTGTACAGTAGGAGTTTATTTTGTGTGGTCATTTTTGACAGACCTCATGATCATAATTGGAATTACCTAATATTTTAATTTATGACAATGTCATCAAAATAATGTCTTCTTCCTCTCCTTCCACCACTAGATAGATAGATAGATTTTTATTATTATAACTTTCTCTTACTCCTACTAAGAGAAAATATTGTAATCATGCCAAATTTTCGATATCGAGTTTTTACCGGAAATATACGTTTTGGAGTCCCCTGAGTACAAAAAAGTGGTTTTTAGCAAATAGTCTGTGTGTGTATTCAGCATAGCTGAAAAACGAAAAATCGTAGAATGTTCAAAACTGATTTTCCGTTTAGATATCTCCATGGGATATGACAGAAAGTTATCTGTTAAAATTCCTCAACCGGAAGTACCACTTTACTAGTTCGTTTTTTTTTTGTTTTTTTTTACTTTTTTGCGATTTTCTCAAAAATGGCTCGGACGATTTTCTTCAAACTTAGTACATCAAATACTCTTAGAAAAATCTGCAACTTTTATTTGAAACATTTCTCTGGGAAAATTCATTTAAGGGCACTTTTGGGAGAGGGGTGTGGTTAGTTTTGTCCTGTAAAGTGCTATTTCACTTTATTACACAATTCTATCATCTAAATAATATTAATTAGAATTAAATATGTTGCTAAAATTCCGAGTCTGAAGAAAATTAGAAAACCGGAAGTGCGTTTTTACTGAACAGTTTTTTCAGTTTTTGTGATTCTCTCTCCATAAAAGCATCGATAAATTTCATTAAATTTACTATATTAACTATAAAGTTTTTGTCAATTACAACTCTGAAAACTGGAGTAAGAGAAAGTTGTGTGAGTGTTTCACACCAATTTTATTTTTTTTATCTTAAGACACAAATATCAAAAGACAATGATGTTACGACATTCTGTCAAGTTGTTATCTCAATATAATTAAGAATAATAATAAGCAAAAAACAATACATGGTTCAATAAAATAACAACAAATAGATAAATTAAGATAATATACTCCAATTTCACATAAAAATAAAACCAAACTGAAATAACTAGAGGAAATATATACTCATATTGAAAAAAACCATTATACACTTCTAACCTCTCTTCTACCATAGATTTATTTAGTATAAAGTTTTAACATTTATTTAATAAAGACAAAAGTTTTACATACAACATAGTTTTTATTTTTGTACCTTATTTTTACACTGTCTTGCACCTATTAAGAGAAAGTATTTTAGGATGGGAACGGATTAATTGAATATCTCTTATTGATTATGAGAAAAATTATTTCTACATTAGTCATATGCCATATTCGTTAGTAGATCCATAGAAATAGATTAATGACGAATATAGAAAGGTTCCACTGTACATTCTTATTATTCTTAATTCAAATATTTGTAATGGTCACTGTGCTCCCATTTTAATTATAGCATTATTATTATTTAAAAAAAAAAAACTATGGCACAACAGTCCATGAAGGGCACAAAAGGCGATTAGAATAGGGGGGGGGGGGGATTGTGGTAAGACTGCCGCAGTTCCCAGCCGTTTAGTTCAGGCCTTCGCTAACTAGGGCGCTAGTAACTGTAGCTTCCCACTTTTTATCACGATGCTGGGTCAACACTGAGAATTTGCACTCACCGGAATCGAACACTGAATTCTTGCACGAAAGACGGAGTGCGCTAGCCACTAGACCAACGGAATTTAAAAAATTAAATAAACATTAAAAAAAAATAATGAATAATGAATTATTCATTCATTTTAAATTTCATTATTGAAAATAAATAAAAATAAATCATTTTAAAAACTGCTATGTTAAGTAGATTGCTTTTCTTACGTAGAAACATTGCAATATTGTCAGATTTAAAAAAATTGAGTTTCCACTTATCAGTTATCCTTTCCCCGAAACCCTCATCCACTGAATGTTTATATGTTTTCCTATCTGTATGTTGTGTGTGTGTGTATGTGTTTATTATTGATTATTTGAAGTAGATATCTATGCCTATACAACTGTATGTAGATGCATGATATACATATTACATTCATAACATAGACAGTTGGACATAAGGAAGGAGACATGCAAACAGACAGTGATACATGCGTATATACATAAGGACAGACTTCAGCAGAACCTATGGACATCAACAGATCATAGAAGAAAAAAAATATAACGGACACCTGCAGGTATTATAATATATTTTTACTTTCTCTTACACCTCCCTTCCGGTAAGAGGAAATATTGCGATCGTACCAAATGTTTGAAATTGCGTTTCCACCGGAAATACATGTTTTGAGATGCCCTGAATACGAAAAAAGATTTTTAGCGAATGGTCTATGTGTGTGGGTGTAATCAAAATATCTCAAAGCCGAAAAATCGTAGTTAGCCCGAACTCGGTATTCCGTGAAGGTGTATTAGGAAAAATCCATCAACCGGAAGTGCGCCTTTACTGAACTTTTTTTTTTCACAGTTTGTCGTCTTTTTCTTGATAACGACTCCAGCGTCTTTCTTTAAACTTCGTATACTGTCTGAAATCAAATTACTTTTATTTGAAACATTTTCCTGGGAAAATTGATTATAGGGGGTTTTCATGGTGGAACAGCACAACAACCCTTCCTTATAAGATGCCCTATAAAGTACCAGTTTAATATAATGTATAGGGTTCTACCAGTTATATAATATTAATTCATATTCCAAATTTGAAGATATTGGTTAACCGGAAGTGGAGAATTACAGAATTGGTATTTGAGTTTTTTGGTATTTTCTCGAAAACAATTATTATAACGATTTCTTTTAAACTTAATATACTAACTTCAGAGATATAAACGTACGAGGTGTGTAAATTAAGTAATGAGACTGATTTTTTTATCTTTTTTTATTCAAATAAAATTACAATTCAACATTGTCCCCTTCAAAGTAACTACCTTGGGAAGCCACACAACGCTGAAGACGATTCTTCCATTCGTCATAGCAGTGCTGGAACTCGGATACTGGAATAGACTTCATTCAGTTGGTCGGTTACGGCTGTTTGAATATTCTCCAATGTTCCAAAATGACGTCCCTTGAGGTGATTTTTCAATTTGGGGAACAAAAAAAAGTCACATGGACTCAAGTCGGGTGAATAAGGAGGCTGAGGAGCCACAGGAATGTTATTACTGGCCAAATACTCATTAATAGAAATCGCGGTGTGACACGGAGCATTGTCGTGATGCAACACCCACTTGTTTTTGATGTTTGGTCTCACACGCATGACTCTTTTTCGAAGTCTCTCAAGAACTTCTCGGTAAAAATGTTGGTTTACCATTTGGCATTGAGGCACAAATTCTTTGTGAACGATTCCTTGGCTATCAAAAAAGCAAATCAGCATGCATTTGATTTTTGACTTGCTCATTCTTGCTTTTTTTGGCCTTGGAGAGGTTGAAGTGTGCCACTGCATGCTCTGACGCTTAGTTTCTGGGTCATACTCATACACCCAAGACTCGTCACCTGTAATAACACGTTCCAAAAAATTGGGATCGTATTCAATTGCTCCCAAAAAGTCAAGGCTCCTTTCCTTTCTGATGTCTTTTTGCTCTTGTGAAAGATTTTTCGGAACCATTTTTGCACAAATTTTTCTCATCCCCAATTCATTAGTCAAAATTTGATGAACGGTTGTGTGAGTCAAATTCAACTCTTCGCCGATCATTCGGACTGTCAAACGACGATCTGAACGCACGAGATCACGGATTCTGCCAACATTTTCGTCGGTTCTTAAAAATGAAGGCCTTCCGCTGCGAGGCTCGTCTTCAATTGATTCCGTTTCTTCTGCAAACGACTTATACCACCTAAAAACCTGTGCTCTCGACAAAACATTGTCTCCATAGGCTGGCACAGTTTTTCAAACGTTTCCGTTGCACTGTGCCCAAGTCTGAAGCCAAACCTGATAGCACAACGTTGCTCGTAATTGATGTCATTCATTTTTAAAACGCACTGAAAAAACCTTGCTCACAAAAAAAAGTCACTACGGACAGTGCAACAACTCTAGCATTTTCAAATTTGCACTGGACGTGTATCAGATGTTTACTTGCCCTACAACGCATGCGCCGCGTCTCCAGTGTTGCCAGATCGAACACTAGAAAATCAGTCTCATTATTTAATTTACACACCTCGTATCACTTGTATCTGTAACATTTTTCTACAAAAACTTATCTTTGGATAGTTGTACGGAATTTGTGGCGTTAAATTTCCAATTTAAATGAGCAATTGGTTCAGTGTTTTTGGTAATAACTACTAATCTACCTGCCAAAGTTAGTAATTTGGTACAGAATGCCCCAAATCAGTTCTCTATGTATAGGACAAATATGTAAAATTGGAGTTTAAAGAAAATTTGTCATTTTATAGACTGGAGTTTTCCCTCAGACGGTGATTACCATGTGGCGATGTCTATATTTTATTACTAAATTGTAAATAAGTGCAAAAAATATGTAATCATATATCACGTAAAAGACTTTTATTAATTATTAATTTATAGACATAAGGGTAAGAGTGTTTCATGCCAGATATCTTTGTAAACATTTGAGCTTTGAATGTTCCCTCGACCAAGTGCCACTGCTGGTCAAATGTCAGACCCACTCGAATCATTTGAATGTAGCATTCCAAAATCTGAGTTTAATTTATGAATATCAATACAATTTTGAATATCAGTTTATTTATACACAATATCGTGAGAGAGAGAATAAATGAGAAGGAGGATGTGTAAAAAGAGAAACATTTTTTTCATAATCTCGTTTTCTAAACATGAATTACAATGAAAACTGAACGCATACATCTTTTTCTTACTTAGGGAACTTTAATGCTTGTATTTCCGGTCAAAACTCAATTTCGAAAATCGGACGTGAATGCAGTATTATAAAGCAATATTTTTTTTTTTCAATATGGGCAAATTTTTTAAAGATGATGCTTTTCTATTCATGGAATTTTTAAAAAGTATTTGTAGAAATAAAAATCTGTCACACGACTTACATCTTAGACTCTTACTCATAGATTCTCCTTAAATTTGGAAATTTTACACACTTGCCTTAACATTAATTTAGGGCATATGGTCCGGGTATATGTAATGAACTTTTTATTTGCAATGTTAACCAAATATCATTGGAGCTTTCATGCATTCACTCTTATTCAGTTGAAGATGGACAGAGTTGGGCAAAACGTAATTTCAGTTACAATTACGATTACTTACCAATTATTGTAATTTGAAATTGCAGAAATAAAATTACAATTACATATAATTGTAATTGGCAATTGCAATTACTTTCTGAAGCATTGTAATTGTGGTTCACAAGTTGAGCTAAAGTAATTCAATTACCAAATACAATTACATGTGATTGTAATTGTACTTCGGCAATTCCACGTAATTTTGATGCAATTACAAATAATTGTAATTGGTAATTGCAATTATTAACGCCAAAATGGCACTAAAAAAAGTAATTAGATACAACAGACTACAAATTAGATCAAGAGACTGAAATTTTGGCCAATATTTAATGATAATTGGGAGATCGAATATATTTAACCCAAGAGATTATTGCGTGGAAATGTGACAGAGTTTACTTTTGTTCAATTACTTATTATTTTTTTTTTGTAATTACAATTACCTAGCTACAAGAAGTAATTGTAATTCAGAGCAATTACAGTTATAGTAATTGAAAGAAGTAATTGCAATTACTTTAAACGATTACTTCCGTGTAATTTTTCTTTGGAACCAGTTATTTCTATATTTTGGACCATTTAACTGTATTCCTATTTTATTCTATTTTTTTTAAATTTAAGGCGCGTCCATGGTCATTAGCGCCCGGAGCCTTCTCAGTGCACTGCCGGCTTTCGGACAGTGTTTTCTCGCTACAGACAACATGTCCATCACCGAACAGTGAGCTGTAGAAGCTCCTAGGAAGAAAAAATCTAAGGGTAGCACTGGACACGAACCCGGGTCCTCCGCGTGGGAGTCTAATGCGCTAACCACTTAGCTAATCCCTACCCTGTATTCCTATTGCAATTACAGTCCAATTTTGCTCATGTAATTGAAGGTGTAATTAAATACACATATGTAATTAATTACTGCCCAACTCTGAAGTTGGATCTCTTTGTAATTGTGAAACTGATAATTAAAATAACGGAAAAACTTCTAGGATTTAATTTTAGCGAAGTTCTAATTATTTTCTATACAAAGAGCAATAAAATGTTATATTCTTGATTTTATTCAGAACAAATAATAATTACGGAATATATAAAGCAGACAACAAATAAAAATCATTTCATTATAATAATTTATTTTGGAATCCACAAAAATAAATAAAAAACAGCCAGCTGTATTACATAAACGTTACAAATAATTTATAATATTTATAACCTTTCCTTCTTGAGGTTTTTTTTTTTAATTTTTGAAGGCCGTTTCATTTATTATTTGCAGTTTGGATGACAATCTGTTTTATAAAGTCAATTATGACCTTCATTGCTTTTATAAAAAAAATGTTATTTAATTTTTGTCATTTCAATCTTGTATTATAGTAAAGTCAAAAAGAGAAATCTGGTGGGTAACATTCACATTATTTACTCTTAATTACAGTTAATCAAACAAACAAAACACTTTATTTCTAAAAGTGGGGCTACACAACTATATTGTAATGCGACACATTTTAAAAAAAAAACTTAAAAATTTCTCCCAAAATGCTCTAACACAAATATAGAGTGAAGGTGCATGGTTAACTATGTAATGGAATCGTTTGATGTGATTCCTGATGTAGTAGATGTCTTGAAGAGGGCGGAAGTTAGTTGAGAGATTTTGGAAGTTAGTGCATCGAATTATTAATACGGATTTTATAAAAATAAACTGTATTTTAACAATAATTTTAACGTATAAATGGTAACTAATAACTAGCAAAATACTTAGGAATAAATAGAAGATAAATAAGTAATAAATTAGAATGAGAACTAAGATGCACTACTAAAAGATAATAAGTTTAAATGAAACTGTGTATATTCGCGTAAACTGCTGCTCGTGTATATGGACGTGCTCGTATCGTCGTATAAGATATAATGATCCTCTCGTTGTATATGATGGAGTTTATATATCGGTGTTGGCCACACTCACACCAAGGCATCTGTCCTAGTGTGCGACCTTCGTAGTTTGCTGACCTTATTTAGCTCAGTGGCCAACCTTATCGGTGCTTGCGTTGATGTAAAGTATTGAAAAGGGCTTTGTTGTTTGTTTGGCCGGCATTGTCTTGAAGACGGCGGCCTGCTAGGTCGCTGGTTATAAATTGCTCTTTTATTACTGCCATCCTTTGTTAAGATAGCAGCTGGCTGGAACCACTTTGACATTGGCATGACTTTCCATGTCATTACAACTAATATAACAGGTAGTACTTGAAATGATTACATTACAATCCTAGAACATGGTGCCTTTGAACCAGACCCCAATATTATTTGACGTTACACATTCCTCGCATGCCTTAAAATCAATTTTTCCTATAAAAAAAAAAAGGAGTTACAAATAAAAGTGATCCGTTTATGTCTGCAGTGGAATTCGAAGAGCAGAGAGATTAGAGTATTAAGTGAAGAGTAGGGTGTTGCTGACTTGTAGGAATGTAAACTGTTCCCTGTAGAGCTAGCGCAGCTGTATATATACAGAGTCTCCCACTCTAGTCTGACCTAAGTAGCGAGTGAGATTTTCAATTAGGTGTTTCTCTCTGCTATTCGGATCCTAATTACGCTGTGCAAATGGCATTCCAAATTTAAAGAAAATCATTATAACTGTATTCGAGAAAAATCGAAAAACCAATTGTACAAAGTCGCATTTTCGGTCCACATTTGGAATTCTAGCAATACTTTTAAAGGAACTTAATACTATTGTAATGGGATCCGAATTATTTAAGATTCATAGTATCGGAAGAACGAAGAATCAAACACTAGTTACTCCCTACCTAGGCCAGACTAGGGAGGAGAATTTTATATATATATATGTAAACAGAATTCGACACCAGTCAGCAAACATGAGTCAACTTACTTTCTCAAGCATCATTCACATATACCAACACACAGCACGTACCAGCAAATACACACAAAAAATTGTTACATATATTACTTATATGATTATTCACTTCTAAAGATATTGAACGTAACATGTACGTACAGACTAGCGCCAGCAACGGCCAGTATTGTCGTAAAGAATGTTTCAAACTTTGCTGGCACATGTCTATAGCATTGGAACGCTTGGTACAAATTAATTTGTCCGTGCTGGTGCTTGTCTGTGTTAGTGAATATTTTTCTTCTAGAACATTCAAGAGTATTTGCCACTAGAGCTTTTCCTATTGTTGACTTACAGAAGTTCCCCCCCCCCGTCACTATTTTTCCCAAAAGAACCGGCATCTACACATGTAAACTTATAATCGGGGGTCAACTATTGCCATTAGCACGATTGAAAAAGTTTTTTTTATAGTTAAAATAAAGAGAGCCACTGTTAGCTGGAGCTAACGTTATAACAACATTAAACTTGGTGTTTTGTTTAGTTATCACGGGTGAAATTTTGGTTACAATGGTTTGAAACTCATATTGGCTCATTCTAAAGTATTTGAAAACTCTGTCTTCATCATCTACTAGCTCTTTGTACAGCGTGTAGAATTCTTCAACTTTTTTTCTTTTTAAATTCATTGGATGCTCAGCAAATCTTCTTTTCCTTTTTTGCTCTAGTTCCACACAATCCAATTTCTGTCCTTCTTCTTCTCCAAGTAAAATTGCGATCACAGCTAATTCTTCAACCGAAAAGTTTTTGCTTGGAAGGTACGTTTGCGTTCAACTCTCTAATTTGTCTGTCGACGTCTGTAAATGAGTTGTCGTATGGTGTGAAAACTTGTGTCTGTGCCGTGTCTGCCATGTTACGTGCTGGACACGCTGCGTATAAACACACCTTAATACTCAGCCAGTCTGCCTCTCTTTCGCTACCTCATTCCCTAACTTCTATTAACAGTGTAATGTCCTTGCAGTTTGTATTTCTATTTCATTATACGTGTTCAGTACACATTATTTCTATCTCATTCTTAAATTCATTCTGTCTAATTCTATCTCCTTCTCACATATACCACATTATATAGATGGAACAACTGTACTTATAACACTGAATAAGTATACCTCATAACTTATAACACTGAGCAACTATAACACTGAAGTGGTACTTTAGAAAAAAGTTTAATCCCCCCCCCCGAAACCTACAAAAAACCAATTTTCCTGGAAATTAAGTTTTGTTGTTTTTTTTTTTTATTAACTTACGCCCTGTCGAAGGCAATTTCAGCTATACGATGTCTGGCAAAATCCAATATTTGGAGGATTTGCAATTTCAATTCACAATAGTGATATCATGGAAGATTCTTCTCGACCATTCTTATATGAAGGAAAAGGATTTCCTAGCATATAAAACAATACAACCAATAAAAACTTTTCACTAAATTAAAAGACCCTACCCCGACAGAACTACAATCAAATATTATTTATAAAATAAATTGCCAGCAATGTCCAGATACTTACACTAGTCAAACGAAACAATATTTAAAGAATAGGTTATACCAACACGACTATAACTGTAGAAAAACAAACCCAACTCTGAAAACATAACAGCACCATACAGAAAACAGACACGATTTGGATTTTTCTAACACCAGTATTTTGGCAACTGAACGTAATAGGAAAAAACTTGATTTTTTAGAAATGCTATATATAAAAAAACAGAAAAATTCTATTAATTACAGGACAGATACCAACAATCTCTCTTGAATTTATCATAACCTTATTTCTTAACCCCTGACCTTGTTTTCCAAATAGTCCCCTCTCTCCACTAGACCCGTTATAACTATACCTGCCCGCTGTTCACTAGGGTTCATTTGTTCACTATTCTCTGTGGTGTTCTCAACTTTTTATTTTCCAAATTTATACATAAGTTTTTAAATTTGTTATGTTTTGAAGATTATTTAATAGTTTTTTTTTATGTAAGTAAACCAAAAAATTGATAAATTAATCTATAATTTTTTATTTTTTTTTATTTTCTGATTTTGTTTCTTGATTTTGACTTTCAAAAAAAAGAACCTGTTGTATTTATATGTTATAGGCCTTGAAAAAGACAATATATTTGTTGAAACGGTGGCAAGAATTTAAGTTTTCTTATTTTTTAAAAAGACCGAATCTCATAATCCATTTCCCTAATGGTGATATCTTTCATAGTAGCGCAAGCGTGTTGAGATGCTGAGCATTCATAGCTGCTGAATGACATAGTGATGAGAGGCTGCGATACCTATACAGTGTAGATGGCTCTGAAGGTAGTCGTGGCTGGTCGGCATTCTAAACAGAGTCACGGATTCAGCTCTCGGCAAATTGACAGCTGTTCGGCAGTCTCGCTCCATAAGCTCCAGCATTAACCACAGCTTTCCTTCTACTTGCTGCCTAAAATCAAGCTCCATATGCTCCATCACTCTTGACTTTATCACCATCTTCGCAGTGCGGAGGTCAATTGATACAAGGACAGCTAAGACGGTGGCTCCTTGAGAGCTCCCTTTCTTGACAGCCTGTCAGCCCGTTTATTTCCGAACCCACCGCAAAGCCCAGGTATCCATTACAGTGCAAAATTTGTACCTTGAAGAATCAGCTTTTCAATTATCGTCTGTCATTTTCTGATATCTCTAGAAAATTAAAAATCATAAACACTTATGTGTGTACAGATAATGTACGAAACTCGAAGAAAATTGTTGAAGCCTTTTTCAAGATAATCTTTTAAAAAAAAATTTGCTTGATGCTGGTTTTATACAAGTCACCAGAGAAACCAGAAGATCAGGTTTCTTTAGAATCTGTCAAAACTGCGCCTTTATTGAATGGTTTTTTCTAGATTTTCGCAAATTTCTAGAAAACGGCTACAACGAGTTTTTATAAATTTTCCATACTAACTACTACTTCTAATAATATAGTCGATCACTTTTATTTTAACATATTTTTACCACTAGCAGTAAGTGAATTATTATTATTATCCCGTCAAATTTTCGACCAAAAAGGGTCATCACCAATTAGGTTTTCACCAAAAATACACGTTTTGAGAACCAACTGGGTCAGAATAGTGTTTTTTTTTTAAAATAGCTCTGTTTTTTTTCAGTCCATGTTTCAGCATAAATCAGTTGCATAAAGTTCAATCGTTTTATTTCGTTTAAGCTCTATCAGGGGACTCTACAATAAGGTTTTGGTTAAAATCGGCGTGCCGGAGTATTTGATAATTTATTTAGTATTTGGGGAGATTTTCTCCAAAACAGCTCGAAAGATTTTCTTTAAACTCCATATATAACTACACATATAAAGAGCTTATATTATAAACTTTTATTATAAACACTTCTCCAGGAAAATTCATTTTAAGGCGTTTACAAACAGAGACCTATCACTTTTGTTTGAATCTTTTATCCAAGTTCGTTTAATGGTCGTTGAAAGGCAGAGTACGGCTATCAACTCTTTACAGCATTGTTAGCCATACTCTGATGATGGATGAGAATCCGAAACCGATCAGCAACAACAAAAATAAACACACGCTACGACGGATAAAATCTCCAGTGTTATTCAGCCTTGTTGAGACCCATTAATATATTTAAGAAATTAATCCTTAATTAGTAACTTGAACAAGGGCTCGTCAAAAAAAAAAAAAATAATAATTTTCCAAGATTTTTGAACTTATTAATTATTAATCAATCTATTTTTCTAATACTTTGCCTCCATTTTCATATATTGTGTAGATAGTAAACCGTGGTACCCTTGCCGTGTTTTTGAAGAGAAAGTGAAGCGAATATAACGTACCCTCAAAGAGTGATTTGGAATGCCTCAGCCCATCACCTGCCTCTGCATTGAGAAGAGTATACTTTATCTTATGAACCATTCTTCAATGGGATCAATAAGTAGTTTGGGTCAGTGGTACATGCCATTGTTTTGTAGATTCCAGAGCCATCTTCGCCTCCTCGGAATAAAATGATATAAAATGGTATAGGAAAAAAAGGAGGTAAAGAATTATTTTGTACAACATCCATAGTCGAATTTCAAATGACATGTTGGAAGGAAGTGGGGTGGAATTGCGATGGGTTTTTTCTCTCCACTTGGGGAGATAAAGGTTAAGATGTCCTCATTATCGAAGGAATCCAATAAATAAGACATTGTTACGAAATTTGTGAGTGCATTCGAAGTGAATGAGCACTGAGAAGAGAGAAATACTTCAGTGAAGCAAGGCTGCTCAACGATGTTGAACTGCTAGATGACACAGCGTACCAATCAATCGAGAGACATGAGTTTCACGAGATTTTGATTTGATGATTAAGTAAAAATATCTAATCGTTAAAGGAAATAATTTCAGGTATCTCATGCGAGACTGAAATAGTCAGGATATTATGAAGCCTAAAACTACTTAAATGTATATAACATTATTCAACCATGCAAGTGCTGGGATATTATGCTCAGGAAGTCAACAATAATGCCTTCCACAATCGGAAGCAAGTCATCAAGGCTGATGCCAACACTGCCCAAAATGGTGGACGTCTCCGTTGGAATGACACCTCTCGAGCCAAACCACAGGCCCTGCACCCTATAGACCCTGTCTCCAAACTGGTCTCTAAATTTTTCTTTGAAGTGGGGAATACACTTCTCGTAAATTTGGCTCTTCTCCTCGTGGACCTTCTCCGCTTGACTCGGATCATTACTTTCATATCTGAACGTTGGGTCCAAAACAAAAGCAATGTCGCTGTTTTCCTGGAAGGTCACGATGTCAGCATACCTGACTGAACCGTCCGTATCGATGGCATAAACTTCCTCAAAGCTCGTAAGGTCCCGTTGATGCAGCAAATCCATAATAGCGTGCTTCACTCTGTGATGGCGTCGGGTTATTAGGAGCATGTTATTCGGACATGTACCAAGCACATGGGCTGGTGTTTCAGGCTCTCTGCCGCATCTGCGACAGAGGGGTCCAACAGCTCCCGCAGACTGTCCGCCAACTCCAGGAACAGCACGAAGAGGGGCGTAGTTTGTATTGAGCTTTATGATGTTCGTCCATTCAGAGCCAGACAGGGTTTTCTTATCACAAATAAACCTATTTGCTTTTGGGTTACCCTTAAAATTGCAAACTCCAACTCCCTGCCACTTGCAGCTAGTCCATTCTTCGAAAGAATTCTCTCTCAATTGCCGCCTTATATTCCTTATGTTTGGAAAGTCACCCAAATCCTCTATTTGCAGCGATAAAAGAACAGACGACATGCCAATGGGGATATTTATATTATACTTTCCATAATTATTTGCTATTGGAATTGACATAAAGCATTTTATACTCATCTAAATATAATATAATATTGCAAATGTCTCCTTCCTCAATTTATTGCTAGAAATCCCGGAGAATGATTAAGTGATGATTATAATCCCAAGTTGTGATCCCATCAGACATTGTCTGTAAAATAATTTTTCCTTAAGAAACGTGTACCCGGATCTATATACTGTAAATAAGGCACAGTTTCTTCCAAGATAAATTTCTTTACCATACTATCTTCTTCTTTTTTTTCTCTGCTTTTTAAATCTGAGCTGTTTAACATAACAAAGTATAAAGAAGGCATTGTTTTATTAAATAGTCCAACCATTTACCAAAATAATATGAAAGTGACATTATAAGTTTGGAACAAGTGTAAAGATATGATTACGTTATTGTTACACTTGTTTTTGTGCCAACGGAAACAGTTCCGTTCTATTAATTTTTTGATTTTTTTTTTTAACTATATCAACAAATTTACTCCCACCTCTGTTTTATTCTTTTATTTACTTTCCATCCGTTTCTTACTTTAGTATTTTGAGTTTTATTTCAAATATAAATACATATTCTTAGCAATTAAAATAAAGAGAAAAATTCAATTTAATCTTAGGATATGACAAGGAGTGATAACTCTCGCATATTTAATTTCGTATACTTTCATAACAGCTTCTCGGATATACTTGAAGGTACAGTCGCAGTTTTAGGAACATACGAAATAAAAATCAAAGAGAAATACCTAATTTTTTGTAAAAAGCAAAACTTTACCTCCGTTGAGCGCATTGCATACTTTATAACCGAAATAAATTGTAAAAACAAGGTTAGTGACGAAATGTAAAAAAAAATCTGGTGTGAAACACTCACACAACTTTCTCTTACTCCAATTCTCAAAATTATAATTGACAAATTTTATAGTTTGTGTACCAAATTTAATTAAATTCCTCGAAAACTGAAAAAAACTGTTC
>JAAEAF010007440.1:0-28692 GCA_011037195.1 Triatoma infestans | reverse complement strand
CTTAAATGAATTTCCCAGAGAAATGTTTCAAATAAAAGTTGTTACTCTTTGTATGTGTAGTTAATATACGAAGTTTAAAGAAAATCTTTGGAGTCATTTTTGAGAAAAACGCAAAAAAGTAAAAAAAACAACTAGTAAAGTGGTACTTCCGGTTGAGGAATTTTGACAGATAACGCACAGTCAGATCGCATGGTGATACCTAAACGGAATATTAAGTTTCAGTTTTCTACGGTTTTTCGTTTTTGAGCTATGCTGTTCACATACACACACACACACACCATTAGCTAAAAACCACTTTTTTGGACTCAGGGGACCTCAAAACGGATATTTCCGGTGAAAACTCAATAACGAAAATTTGACGCGATTACAATAC
Organism: Triatoma infestans; assembly: GCA_011037195.1. NCBI lineage: Eukaryota > Metazoa > Arthropoda > Insecta > Hemiptera > Reduviidae > Triatoma > Triatoma infestans. The sequence continues at coordinate 28,319 of JAAEAF010007440.1, read as the reverse complement.
TTCCTCTTACTAGGAGTAACAGGAAGTAACAAGGTTAGTGATGAAATGTAAAAAAAAATCTAGTGTGAAACACTCACATAACTTTCTCTTACTCCAGTTCTCAAAATTATAATGGACAAATTTTATAGTGTGTGTACCAAATTTGAATGAAATTCGTCGGAAACTGAAGAAAACTGTTCAGTACAGGCGCACTTCCGGTTTACTAATTTCTTTGAAACTCGGAATTTGGGCCATCCATTTATTTCTAATTAATTTTGTTTGGATGATAGAATGTATAATCAACTATGATAGTACTTTAGAGAAAAACATAACCCCACCCCGCCCGTAAAAGTGCCCTTAAATGAATTTTCCCAGAGAAATTTTACAAATGAAACTTATAGCTCTTTGTATGTGTAGTTGATGTAACAAGTTTACAGAAAATCGTCTTAGTCATTTTTGAAGAATCGCAAAAAAATAAAAAAAACGAAGAAGTAAAGTGGTACTTCCGGTTAAGGAACTTTCACAGATAACCTACTGTGAGATCCCATGGTGATACCTAAACGGAATATCAAGTTACAATTTTCTACGGTTTTTCGTTTTTGAGTTATGCTGTTCACATACATACACATACACACACAGAGAGCATTTGCTATAAACCACTTTTTTGAACTCAGGAGACCTCAAAACGCATATTTCCGGTGAAAACTGGATATCGAAAATTTGACACGATTACATACTTCCTCTTACTAGGAGTAAGAGGAGAAGTAAAAAGAAATAAGAGGTTGTATTACAACTTTTTAATCGTTACCATTTCTTCATATACTAACTAAAGTGAAGTTATATAAATTTATGATTAGGTCCGTAGAATGTAAGCAGAGTCATGGCGCTTAGAGTTACGGACCAGCTGGGATGAAGAATCTCAGGGCAATCTGGATGGAGAGCCAATGAAGTAGAAAATCTAATTTAGGTGAAATAATTAAACTTCATGATATAATACATTTCATAAAATCAGTAGTTTAATTAAGTTCCTATGGGGGGACATGGAAAAATTAATAGATGGTGACTAAGAAAATAATGAGAGAAAAATTACCTCAAAAAAAAAAAAAAAAAAAATGATAGTCCATGGAAAAAATACGATTGAAGACATGGCGGGTGATCCATTTGAAACAATCCATTTGAGTATCACCCGGTGGTTCCGACAGGATGTAATGTGTTAAAATTGTTAAACCGGAAGTACTATTTTACTGAATTAATTTTTCAGTTTTTTTACGATTTTCTCGAAAAAAGCTCCAACGATTTTTTATAAACCTCTTATGTAAATATACATAAGTAAGTAATTTTATTTCAAAGATCAGTTTTTAGAGAAATTTTTTTGAAAATTTTAAGAATAATTCTGAACTGGAATGAATTGAGCTTACAACCCTCCAAAAAATGAATTTTGTTGGAAAATATTTTATATGAAATAATTGCCGTTTATTTGCAAGTGGAATCTTTGGTTTTCAGAAACTACATTTCCTTTGAAGCTGCATTTCCGGATAATGAATTTTCAAACAGAATATCAAATTTAGGCTTACAACGATTTTTCGTTTTTGAAGTTTGGTTTTTTTTTTTTTTTTTTTTTATTCATATACACCAAGGGATCTCAAACTCCAACGCTACAGGGTCAGTGAATAATACATTTGTCTGAAACGCCGCAGGTCGTATTCAATAGTCTGTGAACCAAAACATCGGCTAAAAATAGAAAGACTGTAACAGTTGCCCTTCTTATGTGCGAGCTTTAATATTTACATAAATAGTTACATTAGCATTTTAAATTTTAACCATTTTTATGTTACAAAAATATAACAGGTTGAAAAAAAAGTTTAATTATATTTCAAGAAAATTATAGGATTACATAATTTGACTGATAATATGTAATATGTTTTTGGAATATAGAATTTTTGTATAGGGTAAAGTTAGGAGAGATGACGGAAGTAGGGAAGAAGACGTAGGCTTTAGTTCTCTTGTGGTGGTATTTGGTTTATTTTAATTGTTTCATGCTTATGTGTATTTAATTTTTTATTATTTTAATCGCTTAATTTTAAATTGTGTTAGTTTAAAATCGTTATTTAATTTAATTTTAAAGTTATTCTGATTATTTAATTGTCAAGTGAATCTCCCTCCAACCTTTGACCTAGTTTAAGAGTTTAGTTTTAAATACAATTAAAAGCCCAGTCAGTGTATAAACTGAATTTGCTCTGTGCAAGTCTGTGTTATTATCACACTGTCTGACCAACGCATCCTGAAGATGGGCGAACGCCTGAATTTTGTGGAGTCGATGACCACAAAATTAAGCAGGCTACTGTAATGGAATCGTTTGATGTGATTCCTGATGTAGTAGATGTCTTGAAGAGGGTGGAAGTTAGTTGAGAGATTTTGGAAGTTAGTGCATCGAATTATTAATACGGATTTTATAAAAATAAACTGTATTTTAACAATAATTTTAACGTATAAATGGTAACTAATAACTAGCAAAATACTTAGGAATAAATAGAAGATAAATAAGTAATATTAGTAATATAAGTAATATTTTTATTAGAACGATAAAATAAACGAACTAAGATGCTAAGTAATACTAAAAGATAATAAGTTTAAATGAAACTGTGTATAGTCGCGCAAACTGCTGCTCGTGTATATGGACGTGCTCGTATCGTCGTATAAGATATATTGATCCTCTCGTTGTATATGATAGAGTTTATATATCGGTGTTGGCCACATTCACACCAAGACATCTGTCCTAGTGTGCGACCTTCGTAGTTTGCTGACCTTATTTAGGTTAGTGGCCAACCTTATCGGTGCTTGCTTTGATGTAAAGTATTGAAAAGAGCTTTGTTGTTTGTTTGGCCGGCATTGTCTTGAAGACGGCGGCCTGCTAGGTCGCTGGTTATAAATTGCTCTTTTATTACTGCCATCCTTTGTTAAGATAGCAGCTGGCTGGAACCACTTTGACATTGATATGACTTTCCATGTCATTACACTACCACGGAAAATGTCTCTGATGTTTACTTCTCTTATTTGCCACCACGTGGCGTCATGCAAATTAGTACAAGGTAGAGAGATTAGAAGCGAACATATTGCAAAATTCTTCATTTATTTTGTGTATTCTTCTGTATTCTACGAACATTTATACGTAACAGCTATATATCTGGTGAATATTTGGATTTTCATAACGCATTGCAATTGAAATGAAAGATTTCCAGGCTGTAGTTAAAATTGGAGAATCTTAGCCATGCCATAGTGTTTACCAAGTTTCATGTAGGTCAGCCATGCTTCCTTCACAGAGGGGAGGTACGGCATCTCTACTACCTATGAAGCGTCATCTATCCTACCATAGTAGGAGAAACAGACAAATGTGGCCAGAATAAATGAGAATGTCTTTATTTCGAAAAATAACCTTTTTTTTTTGGCAGATAATAGTAGTTGACATATGTTTTAATAGTAGTTCAGCATTATCTCATTAATATATCTCCTATATTTTAATACAGGGCATAACTTTGAAATGTGCGTCGTCTTTTCCTAACTTTAGCCTATATTAATTTCTACAAGATATTAAAATTCTACTCAACCATATATTTTCGGAGAAGTTGCAAAATTATTGATGAGTTGAATTATTTAATGAGTGATAGAAGGAATCTATTACATGCAGTTTTCTGATAAATTCATTTAAAGATGTTTAGGATGACGGGGAGGAGGTTATGCTTTTCTCAAATAAGTCGTTTTATTAAATATAGATTCTCCGATTTGATATAAAATTGAAAATAAATAAATAAAGCAAGCAAATAAATAAAATAAATAAATAAATGAACGCAAATAAATATCAAGTAAAAATTATGTTTGAAAAAAATTTGTCAATAACAATTTTGTAAACTGGAGTAAGAGAAAATTGTGTGAGTGTTTCATATCAGATTTTTTTTTTTTTTACAAATTAGTACAATTTTATGTCAATTGAGTTTTTTCCTTTGATGTTTAATTATAATTTGTTTACTTTATTTTTGGATGCATTACTATTTTTTACATCCGAAACGTATTTATTGATTTATGACCACTCCCACTGCAGCCTTGGAGGTTCTTTTAAACCTTCCATACTACACATCTACGTCCAAGGCGTTGCCAGGGCAGTTGTGGGTCGACTGTAAAAAGCATAGGCTCTCATTTTTCTCAGGCATAGTGGGAAATATCAGAAACTATGAGAGGAGTTGGAGGCAGACACAATCTTAGGTTTGTCTTCCGATATAATGAATCCTAGATACGACTTCCAAAAAACCCTTCAAAGTCGTGATATTAGATTGAGGGACATGGAAGAACGGGCCGCCAATTTCAGGCGAATCTATGTGGTACACGGACGAATCTAGGATGGAGGAAAGAGTGGGAGCCGGCGTGTACGGGACACATCCGAGGTGTGACATCTCGGAGGGCCTGGGAAAGCTAGCCGCGGTCTTACAGGCGGAGCTAGTCGCAACTATTACCTGCGCCGCCGAAATAAGAAGATGGGGAGTGCATTACTCCAGAATCATCATTTATTCTGATTGCCAGGCTGCCTTGCGGGTTATTGACTAGTAGGAGATCAGCTCAAGGCTGGTGTAGGATTGCCTAGGTGCACTCAGGGAAATTAGTAGCCTGGTCTGGGTATCTGGGCATTGGCCAGGATAACTGCAGAACAACTCCAATTAGGCCGGGTGGCCATAAGGATAGCAGTTGACGTTCTCACTGGCCATTATAAACTTAATAATCACATGCACTGCATAGGCCCCTGGCAACGAATAGCCTGTGCAGGTTTTGTCAGGAAGAAGAGGAAACAGCACTGCACGTTCTATGTCAGTGCGAGGGGCTTAGATGTCTGAGGTTTCGCCTCTTTGGAGAGGAGAAGCTGACGCCTGCAAGTCTCAGGGCCCCTCACGTGTCTGTTAAGTTTATTAAGGCAGACAGGACTCGAGAGGGTGCTCTGATGGGAGGTGCTCTTAACCGAACACCTAGGAGCCTCCCCAGATTCCAAAGTTCAAATAAAGGACAGGACTGTGGAGAGGGGTCTCCAACTTGGGGGGTGCCACAATAGACCCTTGGGGGTCGCGGTGGCACAGGCTGAAGAGCCAATCCCCCCACAGAATCTAATCTATTTATGATTTCAAAATGAAAAATTGCAATTATTCAATTTCGATAAATAATTTTATTGTCACAATATAGAAGATTTTTTTTTTAATTTTAAATTGAACAGTCTTAATTAATATGCACTATTTCAAGTTTTTAAACACACAATTCAAAATTTTTGGCAGAAAGTTGTTATTTTACTCAAATTGCTGCCGATTCGTAACCTACCTACCTACATGGCGCTACAACCCATTACTGGGTCTTGGCCTCCTCCAACATAGTCCGCCATCTGTCTCTATCTTGCGCCGCCGATCTCCAATCTGTCACACCCAGAAGGGACCTAGCATCATTCGTTATATTATCACTCCATCTGACCTTGGGTCTGCCCTTCCTACGTTTGTGGTAGATCCTGTCGTCCAACAACTTTTTTGGGATCTCCCCTTCAGACATCCTGGCAACATGGCCCGCCCACCTGAGCCTGCTGATCTTTATATGCCGAACGACATCTATATCTTTGTAAAGCTGGGCTAATTCATTATTTGATCTTTGTCTCCATATTTCTCCATCACGAATAGGCCCAAAAATTTTTCTTAGGATTTTTCTTTCAAATCTTTGGAGACTTAGCTCATCAGCTTTGGTTATGGTCCAGCATTCCGAGGCATAAGTTAGAACTGGTCGTATAAGGGTCTTATATATCCTGATCTTGGAACTACGAGATATCAGCCTACTTTTCATAAATTGTAGTAGCCCAAAATAACACCTACTAGCCGCAACTATTCTTCTCTTTATTTCAGATTGCATGTCGTTGTTGCGGTCTACCTGGCTTCCAAGGTATATAAACTTGTCAACTACTTCAAACGTATAGCCGGAGACAGTGATTTCACTCGCTTGTTCTGTCCCAGTGCACATGTACTTCGTTTTCTTCTCATTGACTTTCAGACCCATTTGACGTGCAGATCTTTCTAAGCTAATGAATGCCTCTTTAACTGCATCTACTGACCTACCAACTAAATCGATGTCGTCGGCGTATGCGAGCAGCTGAACGCTCCTGTTAAATATTGTTCCACCAACTTGAACTCCTGAAATGCGTATCGCTTTGCTTAGTGCAATGTTGAAGAGAAGACACGCCAGGCTGTCCCCCTGTCTAACTCCTCGTTTCGTTGTGAACCGTTCAGACATCTCTCCATGTATGTTCACTACACATTGCACGTCCTGCATTGTTATCCTTATTAAACGCATCAGTTTGGGTGGAACATCAATTTCTAGAAGGGCATCATAGAGGGCTGGTCTGAAGATACTGTCATAGGCAGCTTCAAAATCAACGAACAGATGGTGTGTCGTTATTTTGTATTCATGGGCTTTTCCCAGAATTGTGCGGAGTGAGAAAATTTGGTCTGTCGTTGACTTGCCCACTCTAAAACCCGCCTGGTACACTCCTAACGCTTTTTCTGCGTACGGCAGCAACCTCTTATACATGACACTAGACAGAATTTTATAGATACATGGAAGCAATGAGATCCCCCTGTAGTTGCTGCATTCGAGAATATCACCTTTCTTATAGATTGGGTGGATCATGGTGACTTTCCAGTCTTCAGGCATAGCTTCCTCTGTCCAGACCGTCAGAATAGTGTCTCGGATGGCTTTTACAAGTTCATTTCCGCCATGTTTGTACAATTCAGCTTGTAGGTTATCATACCCTGGCGCCTTATTATTCTTTAGTTTCTCTATGGCACCGAGAATGTCGTCTTCATCTGGCGGTTCGAGGTCATCAGCAGTACTCACATTAATTCCAGGAGTTATGCATTGCCCAGCTTCATGTTCCTTGTTAAGCATAGTATCAAAGTGGTCCTTCCAACGTCCCAGCACGCTCTTTTTATCCGACAATAAGTTTCCATCCGCATCCTTACATATTATTGTCTTTGGCTGGAATGGCTTCCTACCCTCATTTATCTTTCTATAAAATTTTCTGTTTTCATTCAGGTCCATATGCTCTTCAATATCTTTCAGCCCTTTATTCTGCCACTCTCGTTTTTTCTTTCTATGTGTTTTCTTCTCAATTCTTCTCTTTACTTTATAGTCTACAACGGATCTTCTAGTGTGCTTTCGCTGTATCATTAGTTGATAGGCTTTGTTCTTGGATTCAGTAACTCTTTGACATTCCTCATCAAACCATGGTGATCTTATCCTTCTCTCTTCAAATCCCAATACTTCTTCCGCAGTTTCCGATATCACATGAGAATATTGATTCCACCTAAGGTTCATATCATCCACACCTTCCAACTCTCTTAATTTTTGATCTATTCTTTCCGAAAACTGTCCGGAATCGCTACTGCCGATTCGTAAAGTGAAATAAAAGCTGACTTGATAAGTCTCAAAATGGAACTTGTTTCTGAATTTCAAAAAAATAGAGAACCATTGTATGTGGTTGAGTGGTTATTATTGGGCAATATAGAAGATTTTGACCGCCCTAGAATGCTCCTTTCCAATTTCCTATCAGGGATGGACTTTTGGCCAGCCATAGACCAACACCTTATTTACGTTAAAGTGTTGAACGACCTGAAAAACTGTCGGATATATATATTTATGCAATTAATTGATTAAAATTTATAATTAAAACAGAAATCGCATGGATCAAATAACGACTTATACTAGATCTTCCAACTTCTTCGTTCAATTATCTGATTTAACCAACCAGTATCGTGACTGGCTATTGATATAACCTTAAGATAAAACCGTAATTAGATATAGTTCAACAGAACTGAAGTTATATGAACTAGTCTTTTGCACTTTAACGGTAAACTATAGATTTAGGTCATAATACTAGGTGATTTAAACATTAAAATAATTGATTTATTCCTTAGATTCCTTATAAATGTACGCTTGAAAGAATTTATATATATATATACTTATAATAAAAGCAACGACTGTTAATTTGTATGTGACGTCATGGTTTTTCAATATATTTTGGACCTTTCAAGAAACATTTTTAAGAATTCTACCAGAATATCTGTATGCTGCAATATTAAGCTTACAACTTCTTTTTTTTTTTACACTACAGCCCTTGAAGGGCTCTGAATTCGAGTAATTTTGATCCAGTCCAATTGTTTCTGACTTATTATCAAACTCCTTACTTCCAGCTTCCTTAAGTCCAGTTTGGACCTCTTTCAACCATCTTCTTTTTTGGCCATCCTACTTTCTTCCTCCTGTACGGGTCTGCCTGCGTATAACCTCTTAACTATTATGTAACTCATTATGTAACTCCGAATACCCCATCTAATTTAATCTTCTTCCTTTTATTTCTGCAAGCTCCCTTCCTCCTGTTAGGGCCCCAATATTTTTCCGAATATCTTTTTTTATCCAAACTCGGAGAATACACTTGGGTTCAGTATCGTAAGTTTCACTTGCAAAAAAATCAATCACCCCGATACGGATAACATTCTTGTAAATGAGAATGTTATTTTGCGAGAGATAGACTTGGCCTTAATTATCCGGCTCAAAGTGATTAAAGCCGGATCTCTACCAACAGCTAATCTTTCTTTTATCGCGCTCTTAACTTTTTGCTGCTCCTTAAAAAAATTACGCTGAAGTTATTTAAAAGTTTATACTTTCTCAAATTGTACATCATTTTGCATTACCTTTGAAGAAGACTGACAGATTCTGTTGTGAAACCTAGGTGAATAGAATATACTTAGTTTTGAAATAATTCAACTGTCATATCCCACAGATATGGCGCCACAACTATTTGGTCGAAATATTTTTCCACAATCTTGAAAGTCTTTTCCTACTAGCACGTCGACAAATGCTAGGGTGTCGTTTTATGCACAACAGCTCAGCATAAAACTGCTGGAAATTTTTAATGAATCTGTTATATCGACACTTAAATTTGCTTCACATAAAAAAAAAAAATTAACTGACGTTTGTTTCGATAAACTTATTTCCGCTTCATATTCTAAGATAGGATGAAACAAAACATACATTTTATCTTCTGCTTAATGCATTAACAAGAATAAATTGATGTTGCCATATCGTCTCAGAATTCAAATACTTTCACATTTTAAATAATTTCAATAGATAATAATATGTTTATTTCCTTTTTTTTAAAAAAAAATCAGATTTTCAGTTTCTGCATTGTCTTATTTTTTACATGAATAAAAATTTGTTGACTTTCTTAAACTCACTTTTTTACAGACTTCACATTTGAAGGGTTAACTACACAACAATGTTTACATGAAATATTATTGTAAAAATCTGGTACACGAATTTCGCTTAATGCAATTTACAGAATTATAATTGACAAACATTTCTTCAAACATATAATTTTTACTTAAACGACTTGTTTTGGGGGAAGTGTGACCTCCCCCCCCTAGGACCCCTCTAAAATCAGTGTTGTCCAAAAAAGTTACAAACAAAACTGATAGCTATCTGTATGTATAGTTAGTTAGTTGATTTAGGGAATACTGTCCGAGGAGTTTGAGGTAAACTCAGGCCTCAGGCACGGGGATCCTCTTTCACCCATTCAATTTTATATGGCTCTAGAACTAGCAATAACAACCATTCGCACAAACCCACTTAACTATTTACAAGACTATTTACAACGTCTCATTCAGCACATGGCTTACGCCGATGATGTGGTTATAACGGCGTGCACTATGAATGTGCCTTAGCTGGGGGGCTTTTCTGGAGTTTGAGGAAGCGGGTTTGAAGAAAGTCGGTTTACAAATAAATGCGTATAAGACAATATATATGAAAACCGCAAGAAACCCGGGCAAAGAAGAAGATTTATTTCATCGCGATGATGAACTACAAAATTAGCGAAGGGTATATGGCTTCAAATATTTAGGAACGGTTGTTACCGAGCAAAATGACGTTAGCTCTGACATTAAGGTGAAAATCACTGCGGGCAATAGATGCTATTTTCTCGATTCACGATATGTTGTGCTTTAAAGCGTTATCTACACGTGCAAACCTACTGTTATTTAAGACGGTGATAAGACTAGTAGTTACTTATGCAAGTAAGACGTGGGTATTGACAAGGGAAGACGAGCGGGCTCTGAATGTCTGGGAGAAGAAGATCCTCAGAAAGATGCGAGATCGGTGGAGGATTAGGTCGAATGTAGAGTTGAAGGATCTATACCAGGAACCGGACCTCTAGCCTTCATTAAGCAAGGATGCCTTAGGTGATTGGGTCATGTGGAGCAGATGGAGCCGAAACGCTTGCCCAGAAGGATGCTTTATGGCACTCCCGGGGCTCGACGTCATCGAGGGAGGGCTCGTATGGAGTGTCTCGATAATGTTGAGGCGAACCTGAGGAGCATGGGCGTGCGTAGATAGCGTTTGAGAGCCCATGATCGAGAGGAATGGAGGAAGCTGGTTGAGGAGGTCCATGTCCTTTCAGGACTGTAGCGTCCCAGAAAAAAATAACAAAGTTTGTTATATAGCAAGTTTAATGAAACCCTGATTATGTCTTTATGGAGAAAACCACAGAAAACTAATTAATAGAATTGTATAAATAAAGTCAAAATAACAATTTAAAGGAAAATATAAACCCCAACTCTCCACCAATTAATTTGTAAATTAATTTTCCTGGACTAATTTTTTCAATAAATCTCACAGAACTCATATATATGCTTGTAGCCTATAAAATTAAAGAAAATCGTTAGAACAAATTTCCGTGACAATATTAAAAACCTGCAAAATCCATAACCTCTCCGTAGGTATAACTTCAAATTCCGCTACATCTGGAATTTGTTTTGATCTTTGTTTTCGGGAATTGCCGCTAGATTGTAGTTAGAGTTGAATATTATAACATTTTTTCATTTATGAGAAAATGTAATGGTTGTTTTCACTTCTCTACTTTCTTACTTTAACAATTTTTTTTTCCGGCGCATCGATAGCACTGGTCAATTACGTTACACAGTTTTCTTTCAAACATTGTCTTCAAAAGCAGGGATTGCACTGTACTTATGGCAACTAACTCAGTACCTTGTATAGTAAGGAAGGTGATGCTTCCGGTTTAGAACACAGTTCCACGCATCTCCTCTTACATCATCCGATCGATGAGGGAGAGTGCGGATATCTTGGTTGTGCCATCCCTTTATTAACGAATCATTTGGACGATATAATAAGATGTATTAAAAAAACTTCGAGTCTCTTGCCTATCTTGCCTACTGCTTTTATTGTGTTTTACTCTTTATATTTTCTTAAAACCTGAACATACTTTTATCTGTTGTGGTGGTTGGTTCCGCAGAGCTGGAAAGCATCAGAGACGTTTTCCGTGGTAGCTGATTCATTTTGTGGTCATCGACCGGTTTCGGGCGTTCGCCCATCTTCAGGATGCGTTTGTCAGACAGTGTGATGACACAGACTTGCACAGAGCAAATTCAGTTTTTATACTGACTGGTCTTTTTAATTGTATTTTAAATCTAAACTCTTAAACTAGGTCAAAGGGAGGTATGGTCATGGTAGCTGGGTGGGAAAAGAACACGTGTTTGGGTTGTTAAAGGGGCAAATTTTCCTTTAAAGGAAACAACACGTGGGGGTTTAATTTAACAAACAACAGAGTTAAACCCCCTAAGTATGTTCAGGTTTTAAAATACAATTTTTAGACCAGTCAGTGAATAAACTGAATTTGGTCTCTGCAAATCTGTGTTATCACACGTCTGACAAAGGCATTCTGAAGATGGGCGAACGCCCGAAACCGGTCGAGGACCACAAAATGAAGCAGGCTACCACGGAAAATGTCTCTGATACTTTTATCTTCTAAGATCTTAAACTACTATCAGATGGACTCAGCTCGTTTTCATTTTATATTATCTTTTCTTCTTTTCTAAAGGCTATTTGCATCTTGGGGAAACACTTCTCCCCGAATTTTCCCCTCGCTGAAAGTTTCCTAAATCTGTTTTTAGTGTGGTGCTCTTATAAATATTCCTACACCACTTAAAATGAATTAAATCTAAAAAAAAATATATACAATATTTACACTCATTCACACATTCATTTACGCTAATAAATACATGCACATCTAATAAATACGATCGTACTAATAAATACATGCATACTAATAATTATATTATGGAAACTACATTCCTTTTGACTTAATAATTGCGCTATTATTACAAAGTTGCAGCCAAAAAAAAAAAAAAAAATTAATTTTATTCAATAATATTAAAAAAAAAAAAAAAAATGTATATATTCTCGAGAAATGTCTGGGAGGGGAACATATCTCTCAACACAGCTTTATATACAAAAGAGTAATTGCTACAAAAATAAAAATAGGTTAATTATTACGGTTTAACAAAAAAAAATGACTTTAACAATAAATCTTTGTGTAATAAATGATTACTTGATTTTATGTTGTATAAGATCGGGGGGAGGGGGGAGACCAAGGTCTCCTACGCTTGTTTCCCACCATCAGCACGGTAATATTCCTCAATACCATATATTACATGGCAGAAAATGGTGTTTTTGTTTTCTAGTAATAGTGATGTACTATTAGAAACCAGTGATATCAGAATGAAATCATACATTCATTTAAAATAATATTATTTGCTAGGATTTTATTTCAATAGTTTTTATGTTTTGAGGCCCAGTAAGCCTGAAAACTGGAAATTGGAAATGGCCTTTCTCTCATCTCTCTCTCTCTGGACGGGAGTGTATTTGTCAGTTACTGCCTTAATTATGTATCTGGATTGTAGGACAACGTAGCTCCAAAAAGAATAGGATCAGAATATCCAAATCCTACACTTCATTCAGTAATCACCAAGCAATCGTACCCAAATATTTTGATCAAAATATTTTAGCTGGCCGAGCGATTTTACTGTTTGTTATCCAATTTTCTCATAAAGTGATATTTTTTGAAATTTCATTTAGTTCTTGCACATATATAAAATCTTTTTTTTTTCTTTCATTTATTTGAAAATTCACAACTGTTTGTTTGTACGCTTATATAACGAGCAAGAAATAAATGAAATGGCTTACAATGATGATAAAGGAGAAATCACGAAGTCACTGCCGCCTCAGTCCTCTAGGAGGGTTATCTGGAATCGATACTGAGGAAAGTTGATGAATTAATGGATTGTGATGATAGGCGAGACGGGTGTAAAGTTTGCCGGAACGTATTAGGACAAGAACACTTATAAATGGAATTTGGAGTTCGGAATGGATTGCCTGCTTAGAAACGTAAAAAGGAGCTTTGGTTATACAACGGAGTACTTCGGCTTGTAGGATTTGGAGGCGGTGGATTTCGAACACTTGGTTGAGCCCCACAACTAGAGTCCTAAAATCCAAATTGGTTTTTACAGTAGATTGAAGTTAAGTACTTTGTTATTTAAAGTTAGTTTTGAGCGTTCTGTCCAATAGTCGCTTGAATCAAACTTTTTTTTTTTTGCTTCGTTTCGTTTTAGTCTTTTATGTAGGTCCAATGTTAGGCGTTTTTTTTCTATATAGAGTCCTAGATATTTAACTGTATCAACGCATGGTAATAAGTTGTGGTTCATATGAACTGGGAGACAAAATAGCGCATCTTAGAGTGAAAGTATATTTTTGCTTTTTTGAACGTTATATAACCTTCATTCTCCATCTGCAAAACCACTTCTCTAGGGAATCGCAAATGTTGTTGAAGGTTACGTGTGCATAGGACAGTATCGGGACGTGAGGAAGGATGGCTGTATATATAAAGTCTGTTAATTATTATTTGAAAATTCCTTTTGTGTGGTTCCAGGCCGGAACTGTGACGTTATATAAAGTACTATTTCAATTTATAGAACATTATTACCAAAATTATATGATGTTAAGGATTTAAAATTTGTTGCGAAAATTCCGAATTTTAAAGAAAATTGGTTAATGGAACTTTTTCTTTATTGTTTTCATCTTATATTTTTCCAGATTTGCATATATTTACTATATTATACTTTAAACATAATATTTTTAGTAAATAACTGCAGGTCTATCATGATTATTTATCTTTACTTCCTCTTACTCCATAGTAATAGGAAGTATTTCGATCTTGTCGAATTTTAGAAAGTTGTGTCTTCACCGGAAATACATACTTTAAACTATCCCTGAGTATGAAAAAAATGTTTTCAGCAAATCTTCTATAAGTGTGTATGTGAGTGAGTGTGTATTGTGGGCAAATTACGTCAAAAACAAGAAATCACAGGAAGTTCAAACTTGATATCCGGTTTATGTACTATCACGTATGTTCCAGGCGAAGTCCATCACCGAAAGTGCGACTTTATTGAGAGTTTTTTTTTTTTTTTTTTTTTCAGTTTTTCGCAATTCTCTTGATAACGGTTCCAAAGATTTTCTTTTAACTTTAGATAACACCTACATACTTAAAAAGCTAACACTTTTTATTTGAAACATTTTCCCCCCAAAAATTTAGTTTTGGAGGGTTTCTGGGAGCACAGTAGCGCTAAGCTTGCCTCTAAACAATTGTACCGTGCTTCACTTCAATACAATGTATATTTCTATAGTGTATATAACACAAAAGTACATTAGAAGCATTTCCAAATTTTGAAGAAGATTTCCAAAATCTTTATTGCTTTAAATTTCAACTTCTATACAGGGTTCGTTCAGTGTTATTTGTCTCTCTTCTGAACTACAATGTAATCACTTCTACTTTTGCCAGGTTATGTCAAGGGAGAATGTTTTTTTTTTGTCTATATGGATTTCGCGGTGTTGCCGCGAAGGATTTTTGATTGGATAGACTTAGCAATGCTTAGAACTTTGTTGTTCCATATATTTAAGTCTTTATGTCCAGATGGTACAAATCTTGGAAGAAGTGAGGAAGGAGCGCTGCCCGGCATGTTTTGTGAGAATAGTGGACAGAGTGCCCGACAGATAGACCTATCCCATACAGATATGCCATCCACACATTTATCTCTGTTGGATGCTTTCGAGAAGCGCGGTTCACGACTACCTATAGAAACATTTTTGTTAACGAGGATACAATCTGCACTTTGTGCCATGGAGACGAGTGTTCTGCAGGACAAACGAGACATACTAACGACCAGAAAAAGATTTACTGGGCTGTTAAGGATCGCTCGCTCCCGGAATAGAGGAAAAATATCCAGATAGTATAAAACAAGTCTTTGTAAAATTTTTGTTCATCCTAGTTGGACATTTATAGTATGCAAAATAATCTTTAGTAATAAGCTAACGTTAGTTAAAGTTTTCTAGATAAAATGTAAAGGTTTTTCAAGTGAATTATTAGTCAAGTTATTGGTCGAAATATAATAAATTAATTTGCTCGATGAAATAGGAATGTTGTTGTGGTGGTTGGTTCCGCAGAGCTGGAAAGCATCAGAGACATTTTCTGTGGAAGCCTGCTTCATTTTGTGATCATCGAACGGTTTCGGGCGTTCGCCTATCTTCAGGATGCGTTTTTCAGACAGTGTGACAACACAGACTTGCACAGAGCAAATTTAGTTTATACACTGAGTGTAAACTGAAAATGAATGTGTAAACTAAATCATTGCTCTGTGCAAGTCTGTGTTGTCACACTGTCTGAAAAACGCATCCTGAAGATGGGCGAACGCCCCAAACCGGTCGATTACCACAAAATGAAGCAGGCTACCACGGAAAATGTCTGTGAAATAGGAATGTGATCAGATAAATTTTTTGGAATATTCACGTTTAAGACTGAAGAGCACATTTGCTCTCAATTAATATTTATTCTTCACTCACAGATCCAAGATACATAGATATGAAACTGGTGAAAATAAATCGGGCTACCATTAATGGGTATCGCAGTGAAAAGTAGTTAATATTGTTCAATTCTTAAGAAATGAATGTAATATATTGTAAAACTTTGAACTGAGTAGTAGCACCTATTTGGGGGGGGGGGGAGCTAGACCTTGAAGAAATAATGAAATATATAAATGAAATAAAAGATGGGCTTTGCTGGTATTCGAATTGTTTATATAAAATTCTGAGTGGGTTGTATTAATTAGTTTAAATTATTTGGAACACCAGTTCTGTACTGGTGGGTTTCCAAGATGGATAGTACTGTGTGTGTCTTGTGCGTCTCTATTTACCGAATCCTGAAGCCATCGTCCCACCACGCGCTGTGATCCTAGCATAACCTTTCTTCTCCCACGTTCATTTCTTCCGATAGTCCAATTGCACGTTTTTTTTTTTAAATTGTTGAATTTAAAAAAAAAAATGATATCAATCTGGTCGGATATCAAGAGTTTTTCATCAAAAAAGATAGTCAATGAAACGTGTCAACATTTTATACAATACCTTTCTAAGGTGTGTTATTGTCTTTTGATTTTGTCATTAGGTTGGAGTGGTTTAATGTAATCCCTTATTTCTTTCTTCTATCTATTGTAATGACATAGCAATGTCAAAGCAATGTCAAAGCCTTTACAAAATATAACAAAAGGAAAGAATAATTTATAACTAGTGGCCCCACAGCCGGCTGCTGCCTTTTCAATACAAAGGTATCAAAGACAAGCACCGATAAAGCCCTGTCTGTTGAACAGAAGCCACCTGGTCTTTGAAAGTCGCCGATGGGCGACCAAATCTGGCCACTGACCTGAATCACTGGTCGCCGACCTAACCAAGGTTGCAGGCTACTAGAGATGTCTTAGTGTGAGAACTTACTTACACACTTGACAGTGTGTGAGTAAGACTAATATAAACTTCGCCTTACTGGAAGAGGGGATCATTATATCATTCATCATTATACGAGTAGCCACATCATTTATCAGTATCATTTAACAGCAGTAGTTATACTTGAGTTCTGAGCGCGTCCCTATACAAGGTTTTACTTATAATTATTTTCGTAGTTGTGCATATTACTTTATTTATTATAATCATTTTAAATTATTTGTTATTTAACTCTTAAAATTATTTATTTACTTTTATCAAATCATATTAATTGTAGTTACTATTAGGCTCATTCAAATTATTGTTAAAATATATTCTATTTTTATAAATTAAGTGATTAGTAATTCAAGCAATAACTCTCTAAACTAACTTCCGCCTAATAAATCCCTCTTCAAGACATCTAACTTCATACCTCAGGAATCACGACAATTGATTCCACTACATCTTGTCATTACACTATCCTTTATTATTATATCTACGAGCGACATGGTAAAAAAGAATTCTGGCACTTATAGGACATTGGGAAGATATCACGGAATCGCCTGAATTCCTTGTGAGGCAGCTATTAAGGAGCGGCTCACAAGATCCGAATTATATTCCCTGTCTGGAGTAATCTGAAGAATTTCTCCTAATTACTCTTGGCGGGCCCGTCAAACTTTTGCAACATTCTACACTGAATCTACTCAGTAGGAGGGACCAATAAGCAGAGGGGATTAATTAATTAACACAAGGCTTTGGGTCCTTAGGGAACTTTCATACATTGTGGGCCTTGCAGCAGATCTGGTTTTGAAATATGTTAAACAAGACTTTCTCAAACAGAATTTCTCTTGCCAAAAGTTGAAATGTAAGAAATCTTTGACATCCATCCCTTTTCTTAATGTGACAGGATTGATATTAGAGTAAATATCGGGGAGCACAAGGTTTCTTAGGGCCTATGCTCAGGGATGAGCTATTAAAAATTTTAATGAAGGATTCAAATCATCGATAAAAAAAAAGTAATATTTCTCACAGACAACCTGTACGGACGATTGGGCCATAATTTTCAAGCCCTAACCAAAAAGCTAAGAAAAATCGTCGAATAAACAATCGAAGAAGTTTAAACAAGTAATCAAGAAGTCAAGAAACACTCTGCAAGCGGTATTCAAGACTAATAATTATCAAGGAGTCTATAACTCATCGCGGCTCATCGAGTTGTTTCAATCAACAGGTTACAAGAAGTAATCAATTGTCTTCATCTTAATCAATTGTTGAAAGCCTTTTTACGTACCATAGAGTAGTCTTCAAGTTAACCAAAATAGCTAAGAGGGTCAATCATTAACTTGCTTGCTAGTTCTAACTAGGTAACTACTCATCACCGTAACTACATCCTACCGCCTCTCGCTTGGCCACCCTATTATCTCTAAATAATCTAAATTCTCCTCACTAGTTACATTAAAATCTAATATTATTAACACAGTGAATATTATTTATTTCAACTCAATATTAAACATTTCCAGTCAGTTGTAATGGAATAAACAATCCCCGGTTGAGAGGATTATTATACGTTATTGATACGTTATTGCCGGCGCCAGCCGCTTCGCAGTACTACAGTGAATTTTCTCAACAGAATAATGTTTATTCCAACCTTTCCAACGCTTGAATTTCCTTAACAAATGAGTGTTTATTTGATTAAACATTGCAAAATTTGGTGGTAAGCTGTATGACAACTCTTGCCTTTGGTATTAGCAGTTTGAATTTAATTACCGTAAGTAAGACTTTAAAACGGTGTTGACCCTTTATCATGAATAAAATTGAAAAGCAAAATTATGGGCCTAGTTGCGAATGCTAGAAAGAGGTTGCGATGGAAAGCGCTTTCTGACTGTAGCGCTGAGGGGGTTACCTGTATGTCTACTGGATTGTATGAATGGACACGCCATCTGAACTCAAACTGCAGGAACTGTTTAGCAAGCGACTAAGCAGATATCGATAATAAAGGCTTGTCATCAGAAATTACTAGCCACAACTAATTATTTACAATAAAGATTGTAAATATTAATTAATAAACCTACCTACATTAATAATTGAATGATTACAATAGAAGCTCATCAAGGTGGGGAATTTCCACTTATTATGATGTATGGTTCTTTCGTTCAAAAGAAATAATGTGTAGGTGTTTTTTTTAGCTTGTAGAAGGGGGAACTTTGAGTGGGCAGTTTTAAGATTGTATGCATGCTAAAAGTGGTATAATAGTCTTCAAATATAACGACTACCTCCTGACTTTCTCCGTGGGCTGAAACGAATTCTGTCAGCATTGCTATTGTATTATATACACGCACACACATATATGCATAGAGTGGCCCATGAATCTAGGTCCACAGCTTAAGGATGTATTATTGGAATCATTTTGAGTCAATAATATACATATAATAAACACTGGTCCGAATGCATGCTAAAAAAAAAAAATTCAAACATTGTGTGTGTCAGTTGCTGTGGTAACTATCGGATGACAGTTGCATCATGCGTGGAATACGTTTTTCCACTCCCCACTCACTACCCTCCGTTATTTATTTATTATTATTTTTTTACAAGCTTTTCATTTTATGAATTCCCTTTCTTCAAACTTGATCTATTCTTATTTGTATAATGTACTTTTGAATCACACGCACCCCCCCCCGCACGCCATTAAAAACACCTTGACCAAACACTGCATACTTAACACCACCTTCTAAATTGAATAATAAAATATTCTTCAACATTTTCGCTACTTATTGTAAATCATGTTCTAATGTCTAATCATCATTTATAATTTCATTCTAAATTTTTGTTATTAAACACATACACACACCCAGTAACATAACCTTTATAACCTACCGCTTACAATCAACAAGTGTTAGTGGTAATGAAAACATTAAGTTGAAATCAGTTCTCTTCACGAACTTTATACCTTTAAGCGGCGTTTACACGATCAATATTATTGTCAATACCAGTATTGACAATATTTCCATCAATACTCATACTAACCACTATCAATATTTCATTACCTTACACGATCAATATTATTGTCAATACTACTTACTATTTCTGCCACTAGGAGAGTGTATTTACGTGTTTATACTCATCAGTTTAGTTGGTTTTTTTTAACCTTTAAAAAATGAATAATCGTTCTAAAGCTTGCGTAGCTATTATTTTGGCCCATGGTTATAGTTAGCTCTTTACCCTGCTGCTCACTTTATTAATATTGTATAGAAAACTCAAGGGGGACAGCTCTAATGTTTCTTATTTAAATTACTTCCACTATCGTTCACTCTTAATTAATTCCTTTATAAAACATCGAAAATAAACATTTATCCTAATGATATATTTAATAAAATATAATATAATTTTGGTAATTTTGTGTTGCATGTTTTAGATACATTTATTTTTTATTAACACCTTAGAAGGCAAAATACTAAATCTTTATCTAACTTTCCACAAAAATCGGGCATAAACAAGGAAAATTGTTTGATAGACTTTTCATGTAGACATGTAGTGATTTAATATGCCTACCATTCGGAAGGAAAGTTAGAAGCCTATTTTCTCTCTATATTAAACAGCATGGCATATAAAAACCCTTTTTGAAACAAAAAATTAAATTAACTGCGAAACACTCATACGATTTTTCTAATAGTGCAATTGTCAGAGTTCAAACTGAAATGTTTTCTTAAAATGGAAATTTTAAATTAATTGGGCCAGTCAACTTTAATATATTATAGGAGATGTTCATTACATAGAATTCTTTAACCTATTATAATAGTATCGCTTTTGTTTTGTACAGGTTAGTTGCAACGTTCGATAAAACTATTGAACTGACCAATAATATTGTCGATATCCCCTCCAATTCTCAGTATTGATAGAAAATCTGAATTTCATCAATACTCATGTCAATACCGACCATCAATACATTTTTTTCACTTTACACGATCAATATTATTGTCAATACTCTAAAGTATTGTCAATATTATTGATCGTGTAAACGCCGCTTTACTCTGAACATTAAAAATATTAAAGCTGCGACGGATAAAATCCCAGAAATCAAGTTGTGTTAAGAGAAAGAAAAAAGAAAATGGAGAAATTGCGAAAAGATACTTACTTAACTGATTTTTTTAAAAAAAAGAAGAGGCTCCGAATAAGTAAGATAAAATTAAATTAAGTTTTCATTTACATTTTATCTATTTAGTTTGTGTTCATCACAAACCACAAAGTATTGTTGTAAAAGTTTAAATAAATAGTTATTTGAGTTGGAGGAATGGATTAATCTATTTCACATTGATTTCTATGGTAAAAATAGTTTCGGTTTACGAACATTTCCGGTGTGGAACGGCCTTCAAAACAAGAAATTAATTTCGTGAATCAAGCTTCCACTGCACTTGTTCTAAGACATTTTTTTTTATAAAATGCTAATTTTGTTTTCATTTTTAGGTATCCCATCTTTAATACCTCCAGGAAGATTCCGATCAAAATCTGTCTACCAGAATTGCCAGTGTAGGATTTTTGTTTTCTTCAATTTTTGCGATTTCAATTACAGGTTTCACTGTGTGTGTGGGCGGTAGAAGAATCAACATTACTCTAAAAAGAAAGTTCAGTCTTGATATTTCGTTGAAAGTTTATTAGTGGAGTGTTTATTTCATTAATCATTGCAAAAGTTGGTGCTAAGCTGGTATGACCGTATAAGCCTTTGGTATTAGCACTTTGAATTTAATTCCCGTAAGTAAGACTTTAAACGGGGTTTGACCCCCTTATCAAGAAAAAAATTGAAAAACAAAATTATAGGCCTAGTTGTGAATGCTAGAAAGATGGCGATGGAAAGGTCCACAGAAAAATCGCTTTGTGGCGCCAAGGGTTAACTATATCTTCTACTAGATTGTAAGAATGAACACTCCATGTGAACTCAAACTGCAGGCACCAATTGATCTTCAAACACTATTTTTGCAAGCGACTGAGCAGATGTCAATAATAATATTCGGGTTATAGGCTTGTCATCAGAAATTACTAGCCGCAACTAATCATTTACAATGAAGATTGTAAATATTAATTAATAAATCTACCTACATTAATAATTGAATGATAGTTTCGGTTTACGAACATTTCTGGTGTAAAACGGCCTTCAAAACAAAAAAATTAAATTCGTGAACCAAGCTTCCACTGTACTTGTTTTAAGAAATGTAAACAAGGGAACTATATTTTTTCCTAGTAAGTGGAAGTATTGTAATCGTGCCAAATTTTCGATATCGAGTTTTCACCGGAAATATCCGTTTTGAGGTCCCCTGAGTCCAAAAACCACTGGTTTTAGAAAATGTGTGTATATATATATATATATGTATGTGAACAGCATAGCTCAAAAACGAAAAACCGTAGAAAGTTGGAACTTGATATTACGTTTAGGTATCACCACCATACGATCTGACGGTGCGTTATCTGTCAAAATTCCATCAACCACATTACTAGTTTTTTTTTTTTAAGTTTTTGCGATTTTCTCAAAAATGGCTCCGACGATTTTCTTTAAACATAGTATATCAACTACACATACAAAGAGCTACAAACTATTATTTGAAACATTTCTCCGGAAAAATTCATTTAAGGGCACCTCTGGGGGAAGGGGCCCCTTAAATGCGTAGGTTTTCATCTAAAGTCCTATTTCAGTTTATTAGACAATTCTATCATCTAAATAATGTTAATTAGAATTAAATATGTTGTTCAAATTCCGAGTTTAAAAAAAAAATCGGATAACCGGAAGTGCGTTTGTTTTAACACTTTACTAAATGATTTTTTTTCAGTTTTTCACGATTTTGTCAAAAATGGCTCCGACAATTTTCCTAAAACTTCGTATATAAATTAAAAATGCAAAGATCTGCATCTTTTATTTAAGATATTCTCCCTGAAAAATTCAATTAAGGGCACTTTTAGGGGAGGGGTGGAGTTACAGCTTCCTCTAAAGTGGGTATCATAGTTGTTTATACAATTCTATCAACCGAACAGAATTAATTAGAAATAAATAGATGGCAAAAATTCCAAGTTTTAAGAAAATTAATTAGCCGGAAGTGCGCTTTTACTGAACAGTTTTTTTCAGTTTTCGAAGAATTTCGTTATATTTGGTACACAAACTATAACATTTGTTAATTATAATTTTGAGATCAGGAGTAAGAGAAAGTTGTGTGAGTGTTCCACACCAGATTTTTTTTTTTTTTTTATATAAAATGCTAACTTTGTTTTCCAGTTAAGATATCCATCTTTTAATATCTCCAGGAAGATTTTAATCAAAATCTGTTCTAATCAGAATTGCGAGTGTAGGATTTTTGTTTTCTTCAATTTTTGCGATATGAAGTTCGGGTTTCACTCTGTGTGGTGGGCGGGAGAAGAATCAACTTTATTCTAAAAAGAAAGTTCAGTCTTGATATTTCGTTGAAAGGAGATCTGACAATAAGGTTTTGGTGAAAATCGGTCAACCGGAAATACCACTTTACATAATGATTTTCTTTAAACTTGATATACTAACTTACACATATAAAGAGCCTTAAGAAGAGATACTATTTCTCTTCTATCTAGGAATTAATATCGACAAAGCAGAATATCAAAGCTAGACTACATAGAATTTATATAAAGTCTTTGAACTTTGAAGTATTTTTATATGTGAAGATAAATTATTATCATCATAATTGAGTCTCAATTTTACTGATGACTCATAAAACCTTTCCCAACTACTTCCTGGATATGGATAATAGAAAGTACAAAAATACTATGGCAGAGCTTTTTATAATATAAGATTTTTCCTTTAAAAGTAATTTGTTATGAAACTCACAATGCAAGACAAATATAGTAATTGTAACGTGACTTCCTGTTAGTAACAACATTAATCATTCATTATCCCTTTTAATAATATCGATTATAATTTTTTATTTAAGTAATAATAATTAATTATTTGTAGAGATGTATTATTTTACAAAATATGACTGATAAAAACTGACACATGTAATTATGTCAGTTTGTACTTATTTAGTTATTTTGTTATTATTACTTAAATAAAAGTTTCCAAATCGGAATATTAATATTTAAGTTTCCTTTTTACTCTCTCTTACTCCTAGTAAGAGGAAGTATTGTAATCGGATCAAATTTTCGATATTGAGTTTTCACCGGAAATATCCGTTTAGAATAAAAAAAGAATGGTTTTTAGCAAATAGACTGTATGTATCTGTGTGCATGTGAACAGCATAGCTCAAAAACGAAAAACCGTAGAAAGTTGAAACTTGATATTCCGTTTAGGTATTACCATGGCATTTGACGGTGGCTCATCTGTCAAAATTCCTCAACCGAAAGTACCACTTTCTAGTTTTGTTTTTTTTACTTTTTTGCGTTATTCTGAAAAATGGCTCCGATGATTTTCTTCAAACTTGATATATCAACTACACATACAAAGAACTACAATTTTTACTTGTAATAATTCTCTGGGAAAATTCATTTAGGCAGTTATTGGATAGGGGTGGGCTTAGGTTCTCATCTAAAGTGCTATTTCAGTTTATTTAAACAATTCTATCATCTAAATAATATTAATTAGAAGTGAATATGATGTTGAAATTCCGAGTTTCATAAAAATCGGATAACCGGAAGTGCGTATATATCACCATTTTAATAAATGATTTTTTTCACTTTTTTGCGATTTTCTCGCGAAAAATGGCTTCGACGATTTACTTGAAACTTCCTATATAAACTACACATACAAAGATCTACAACTTTTATTTAAAATATTTCTCTGGGAAAATTCATTTAAGTGTACTTTTGGAGGAGGGGTGGGGTTATGTTTTTTCAATTAAAGTGCTATCATAGTTGATTATACAATTCTATCCTCCAAACAAAATTAATTAGAAATAAATAGATGGCTAAAATTCCGAGTTTCAAGAACATTAGTAAACCGGAAGTGCGCTTTTACCGGTCAGTTTTTTTTCAGTTTTCGACGAATTTAATTAAATTTGGTACACAAACTATAAAAGTTTATCAATTATAATTTTGAGAATTGGTGTAAGAGAAAGTTGTGTGAGTGTTTTACACCAGATTTTATATATATATATATATAAAATCTATTTTCACTTAATGCAAGCACACCTGTTTGTCTCAAATGTTGACATTGATTTGTTACCAGAAATCATATATTTAAGGACTTCTGAATGACCTTAATACTTGTAGCGAATGTTATTTATAGTATATACTCTGTGTGTGTGTATTATGTGTGTTGTGGGAGGGTGAATAGTATAACTCAAAATAAATTAAAACACAGTAAGTTAAAATTTTAAATTCCTTTTAGGAATTATCAGAGGATATGAATAGAAAATTTCGTTCAATATTCATCAACAGGAAGTAGAACTTTATTGAAAGGTTTTCCCATTTTTCTTACTTTTTTGAAAACTGTTTCATTGAGTTTTTAAAAAAAATTTAATATACTATCTAATCACACACATACATAGACACATACACACACACATACACATATGTATATATTCTTTGAAACATTTATTTTAAATAAATTCTAAGGTAGTTGTAATATTAAACTTTCCTCTAATACATATGTCAGTTCAGTGTAATTATATGTGTTGCACAAATGAACACAAAAACAAATTATTTGTGGTTCTCTGAATACGAAAAAATGTTTTTAGTGAAGTCAGGAAGTGTATTTTAAGGGTGTTGTGTGTGCGTGGGTGGGTTTGTGTTTGTGTGTGTGTGAGAGAGAGCGATTGAGTGAGTGAGTGAGTGAACAAATTTTAAAACCGTAAAATGCACCAAACACAAAGTTGATATTATGTTTAGGTACTTTACCATTACATTCAATTCGAAGCTTTCAATGGTAAAGTAAAATAATACTTTACCATTAGGTGTCATGGACATGGGCGGAAGCACATACTTTATTATTAACATTTTTACTTTCTCTTATTCCTAGTAAGAGGAAGTATCGTAATCGTGTCAAATTTTCGATATCGAGTTTTCACCGGAAATATTCGTTTTGAGGTCCCCTGAGTCACAAAAAAGTGGTTTTTAAGCAATTGGTCTGTGTGTGTGTGTTTGTGAACAGCATAGCTCAATAACGAAAAACCGTAGAAAGTTGAAACTTGATATTCCGTTTAGGTATCACCATGGGAACTGACCCTATGCTATTTGTCAAAATTCCTCAACCGGAAGTACCACTTTACTAGATTTTTTTTTTTTACTTTTTTTGCGTTTTTATCCAAAAATGGCTCCGTCGATTTTCTTCAAACTTGGTATATCAACTACAGATACAAAGAGCTACAACTTTTATTTGAAACATTTCTCTGGGAAAATTCATTTAAGGGCAGTTATAGGGGGGAGGGGTATGCTTAGGTTTTCATCTAAAGTCCTATTTCAGTTTATTAGACAATTCTCTCATCTAAATAATATTAATTAGAATTGAATATATTGATGAAATTCCGAATTTGAAAAAAAATCGGATAACCGGAAGTGCGAAGTGCGGGTACTTTACCACTTTACTAAATGATTTTTTCACGTTTTTTCGTGAGTTTCTCCAAAAAATGGCTTTGACGATTTTCTTGAAACTTCTTATATAAACTAAATATACAAAGGTCTACAACTTCTATTTAAAACATTTCTCTGAGAAAATTCATTTAAGGGCACTTTTAGGGGAGGGGTGGGGTTATGTTTTTCAATTAAAGTGCTATCATAGTTGATTATACAATTCTATGATCCAAACAAAATTAATTAGAAATAAATAGATGGCCAAAATTTCGAGTTTCAAGAAAATTATTAAACCATAAGTGCGCTTTTATTGAACAGATTTTTTTTTTTTTCAATTTTCGACGAATTTCATTACATTTGGTACACAAACTATAAAAATTAGTCAATTACAATTTTAAGAACTGGAGTAAGTGAGAAAGTTGTATGAGGGTTTCACACCAGATTTTTTTTTTAATTAATATAAAATTTAGACATTGTTGGGACTTGAACTAGGGACCTTCTAGTTACAAGTCCATACTCATAACTACTACACCAAACTCGCTCGGCCAAAGCTTTTAATGTAAACACATAAAAAAAGGTAGTACAACTAACTTTATGAAGGATATTTTTTTCATTTTTCCTCAGTTTTCTTGAAACACTATTTCCAATGAAATTTACCACAAACTTCGTTTACAAACTACAAAAAAAAATTGTATGCCTCTCATATTTTTATTGAAAATGTTTTTCTGATAGAATTGATTTTTTGTATGGTTCTGGTTGATCTTAAGTACCATTTCAATATAATGAATGGGTTCTATCACCACCTGTATAAATTAGTACTATACTTTGAAAACATTGCTAGAATTTCAAATTTTATAGAAAACTGGAAAACCAGTAGTGTCATTTTACAGAATGAAGTTTTTTGAACCTTTCTTTCGAAAACTACTATAAATATTTCCTTTAAACGTGACATTGATAACTGCACAGATATAAATCTAATTGCTTTTTAGATAGGTTCTATGAAATTTATGGTAAAGATATTGGTTTGATGCTGTCTGGGTAGATCTTGTTGCTCCACCATTTCACATTTATTTTAGGAAAAAAGTATGAAATTTGAAATTTAAAGAAAAAAATTCTTTATTTTATATGTAATTGTATTAATAAAGCATTAGGAGAAAGTCACGAGAGTGTTTCTTATAAACATTTTTTTTCTCTTATATTTGGAACCGTTTGTTCTTCTTACTGACACTACAACTACAGGTCTCAGCCTTCTATGGATATTCCAACAAGCAGTCACTAATTTCAAGGCCGTCAGAGACTACTTGTTGGAATATACAGAAAAGGCTAAAGACGTATGGTTGTAGCGTCAGTATGAAGAACAAACTTTCCAACTATTCCGTGTGGTAGACGAACACCCTGCAGATGGGGTATTGCGGCGCTTGAACGTGTTCAAAGGCTGGCATGCCTGAGCAGGACGGGCGCAGTGGTGACTACTCCCACAGCGGTCTTAGAGGTTCTTTTAGCCTTCCACCTCCACATCTACGCACAAGGAGTTATGAGAGCAGTCGTGGCTCGACTGCAACAGGGATAAGCTCCCATTTATCCCAGGCATAGCCAAGACAAATCCGAGAAACTATGCGAGGATTTGGAGGCAGACCCGACTCTAGGTCTGCCTTCGGATATAATGGCCCCTAGATACGACTTCCAAAAACCCTTCAAAGTCTTGATATTAGAAAGAGAGGCATGGAAGGACGGGCCGCCAATTTCAGGCGCATCTATGTGGTACACGGACGAATCTAAGATGGAGGAAGGAGTGGGAGCCGGCGTTTACGGGGCTCATCCGAGATGTTATATCGAATGAATATGGGAAGGCTAGCTACGGTCTTTCAGGCGGAGCTAGTCGCAATTCTTACCTGTACCGTCAAAATAAGAAGACGCGGAGTGCATAACTCCAGAATCGTCACTTATCCGGATAGCCAGGCTGCCCTGCGGGCAATTGACTCGTGGGAGATCAGCTCAAGGCTGGTGTGGGATTGCCTAGGTGCACTTAGGGATATTAGTAGCCATAATAAGGTCTTCCTGGTTTGGATACCTGGGCATTCGGTCACCGAGGTACTGAGGCGGCAGATCGT
>JAAEAF010007439.1:60916-112815 GCA_011037195.1 Triatoma infestans | reverse complement strand
CCAAGGTATATGGATAACGACTGTTTCTCGAAAACTAAGATAGCTAGGAAAAAACTAAAAAATACGTGTCCCCGTAGTTTTTTGTTAGAAAACCAAATTTAATTTGCAAATTTGTTTTGGTGCTTCCAGA
This sequence comes from Triatoma infestans, assembly GCA_011037195.1. Lineage (NCBI taxonomy): Eukaryota > Metazoa > Arthropoda > Insecta > Hemiptera > Reduviidae > Triatoma > Triatoma infestans. The sequence continues at coordinate 112,685 of JAAEAF010007439.1, read as the reverse complement.
AGCGAGATACAGGCACCAACTTCATTTTTTCAAATGGGAAGGTGTGGTTTTTATTTAAGAAATAGATTCCTCTATTTTTTTTGTAAGAAAAATTTACTTGAACGGTTTTTTTTCTTTGAGCGATTTCTTACAAGTTATGAATGAAAACATGATTCCTATAAGAAATTTCAAAATGATATTATAACTGGCCTCCACCATTAGAGATGTATAGACATGCTCTTTCGTGCCAATTGTACCTTACGGCCAAAGAAATATGCATCTCTAATGGTGGAGGGCAGTTCGAGCAAGATCTGTAATTAATGAGGAGTAAAATTGATAATAAAATAGTACTTTTCTTTTTATTCAATCAAGAAACCGTATTACTATCATTTTGAAATTTCTTATAAGAATCATGTTTTCATTCATAACTTGTAAAATATCGCTAACAGAAAAAAAACCGTTTAAGTAAATTTTTTTCATAAAAAATAGAGGAATCTATTTCTTAAATAAAAACCACACCTCCCCATTTGAAAAAATGAAGTTGGTGCCTGTATCTCGCTTCTGGAAGTAGCACCAAAACAAATTTGCAAATTAAATTTGGTTTTCTAACAAAAAACTATGGGGGACACGTATCTTAGTTTCCGAGAAAAAGTCGTTATCTATATACCTTGGGCCACCCTGTACATTGGGAAATCAATTTGTCTGGCCAAAAGGAATGTTATTGGAAAAATGTCAGTTATACGTATGTCTCTTTTAGGATATCAAAGCAGTTTATATGATATCAAAATGATAGTCGAACAGTTATAGAACAAGACAAAAAAAAAAAATAGCGATCAAATTTCTTTTCCACTTGTAATAAATAGCTTCAAATTGTTTTACTAGATGTATTTATATTATTGTCAATATTCCCGAGTTTGAAGGAAAAAAAAAATAGGTTGACCGGAAGTAATGCGTTTTTATTGAAGTTATTTCAGTTTTCTATGATTTGTGTCTTAAATAATATCGACGGTTTCATTAATTTTTTTTTTTTTACACCAACTATGAATACAGAATTATAACTTTTGTTAGGTACGTTTTTTCCCTGAGATAATTCATTTAAAGACTTAAATCTGTGTAAACTGCAGTAAGAGAAAATCGAGTGAGTGTTTGTCACCAGTTTTTTTTTTTTTTTTTACTTTCTCTTACTCCTTAGTACGAGAAAGTATTGTAATCGTGTTTAATTTTCGATATTAAGTTATTACCGGAAATATCCTTATTGAGGTTTGCTGAGTCCTAAAAAGTGGCTTCTAGAAAATGGTCTGTGTGTGTGTGTGTGTGTGTATGTGTTTGAACAGCATAGCTCAAAAAACGAAAAATCGCAGAAAGTTTTAACTCGATATTCCGTTTACAATCACCATATCTTGTTTAACGTATCACCATAAAATCCGACAATACTTTATCTATCAAAATTCCTCAACCGGAAATACCACTTTATAGAATGGTATTTTTCACGATGTTTTTAACTACGTACATCAATTACACAGATAAAGAAGATCTACAATTTTTATTTGAAACATTTCTCCGTGAAAATTCCTTTGAGATAGGTTTTCCACCAAAATGCTATTTTAGTTTGATACACAATTCTATCATCTAAATACTATTGATTAGAATTAAATATGTTGTTGAAATACCGGGTTTGGAAAAAATCAGTTGACCAGTAAGTGCGTTTTTAAAATGGAAAGTACTTTTCAGTTTTCTATTGTTTTTTTTTCCTCTAAAACGGATCAAACGATTTTCTTTACATTTTTAATATTATAACTACACATACAAAGTGTTTCAACTTTTATTTGCAACATTTCTCCAGGAAAAATTCATTTAGGGGGATTTTTGGAGGAGGGGTGTGGTTTTGTTTTCCTTTAATGTGCTATTTCAGTTCAACAATGTACTACACAATTCTGTCAACTAAATAATATTAATTTAGAATTATATAAGTTGCTCAAATTCCCAGTTAAAAAGAAACTCCGTTGAAAGCAAGTCCAACTTTACTGAATAGGTTTCTCACTTTTATCTGTTTTTTCTCTATAAAAATGCCGACGGTATTAAACACTAATAAGAATTGTAAGTGTGAAGATAATTTGCCATTTCGCAGTAAGAGAAAGTCGTGTGAGTGTTTCACACCAGATTCTTTTTTTTTGTTTGTTTAATAATAAAAGACTTTCTGCCATTTTTTTTATATTACATAAATAGTATATATAATCAAGACATTATTTTTATATACCATATATTTACAATATAAATGAATATTGTATATAAATACAAACATTATTTTAATGGTGATTGGAGGGAAGAGGGAAGGCAGTGAACAACGTAATTGTCTCCCCACTCTTTCATCGGTGAGTCTGTAATTATTTTACCGCAATCTTCACAGTTTGCTTTAGCGTGCCTTAAGAAAGAAGATGATGATGATGAAGAAGAAGAAGAAGAAGAAAAAAGAGAAAAGAAATCCAAATTTCATGGTACACCGATTTGTAACCATTAACAATTATTTGGACAAATTACTTTAACCTAGTTCCGCCAGCACTGTCCATTCATCCCCTAGGATGTAACAGCTATGTACTAAAATTGATGATGGCTTAATGGTAAAAATAAAAGCAGATAAAATGGAAAAATAGAACAAAAAGAAAAACAAGAAAAAAAATTCGTTAGATGATAGTTAAGGTTATTGAAAATTATTTTTACGAATTTTTTTACAAAAAGTCAAAGTCAGTCATTGAATTTCGTGCTAGTAGAAATATTTATTGATCAAAATAGTTGCTGCTTTGTTTTATTTTTAAATGTATTTTATGTCAAAATTTAAAAAAAATCTGGTGTGAAACACTTACACAAATTTCTCATACTCAGCAGTTTACACAGATTGAAGTGACAAATTCTTTTCAAAACTTATAAATTTTGTTACATGTTTGCTTCTCTTCAATTTTATATCAATCGAAAAATCTAAACTTTTCTAAAATGTCTTTTTTTTGAGAAAACCATACACTCCCCTGATACTTCGATAAATCTGTGAACTTTCTTGGGAAACAATCCCTACACAAGTGACAAGTCTCTGAATTATTTATCTTATATTAATAAATTCAATGAAATTCGTCGGTGTTTTTATGGATATGGTCGTAGAAAACTGAATAACTTCAGTAAAAACACACTTGCGGTCAACCGATTTTTTTTTCAAACTCGACGGTCATCAGGATGTTTTCGTAAAACAATGTGATAGCATAGACTTTCACAGAGCAAAGTTACTTATACACTCAATAAATGAGTGCCCCGGTGAAGGGCAGTGTTGTTTGTAACGAGAGAACACTGTTCGGAGGCCGGCAGTGCACTGATAAGGCTCCAGGCGCAAATGACCACAGATGTTGACGCGCCTTACATTAAAAAACAAAAAAAAAAATTCTAATTAACATTATTTTTATGACAGAATTGTAGAACAAATTAAAATAGCGTTTTAGAGGAAAAGCATAACCCAGCTACTCATCCAAAAAAACCGTTTTAAATGAATTTTTCCGGAGTTAATGTTTCAGAATAAAAATTGTAGACTCTTAATTAAATGTGTGTAGTTGAGAAAATGGTTTGAACTGTTTTCAAGAAAATCGCTATCATTCAGTAAAGTGATACTTCGAGGAATTTTGACTGAGGAAGTTCTTGTCGGCTCCTAAGCAAGGTACTCAAATGTGATTTTTTTTTTTTGAGCTATGCTGTTCACGTACTCACACACACACACACACACACACACACGACCCTTTTCTAAAAAACACTTTTTTTGACTCAGGGGACCTCAAAACGTATATTCCGACGAAAACTCGATATCGAAAACTTGACACGATTGCAATACTTCCTCTTGCTAGCAGTAAGATAAAGTAAAAATATTAAAATAAAATATAATAATATTAAAATATTATAATATAAAAATAAAAATAAAAATAAAATAATATATAAAATAAAATATAAAATATGAAATAAATAAAAAAATATTAAAGTACTTAGGGAGAAAAAAAATGAGGTTGCAACTTTGGTGAAAACAATTTTCTACGAACCTCCCGTGGAGAGGGAAAAAAACTTTTTGAAACTTTTAATATAGCTGAAAAAGTTGTATATTTTTTCACGCTCGAGAGAAGTGCTTTTTTTCCCCCCCACTTTTTAGACAGAAATGTCTGAAAAGTTTATAAGGGCATTGCAACAGTGGTCTTTTCCTTTTTAAAAATCAGTTAGTTATTACAAAACTATAATTAATTATATATCTTGCAAACCATCTGGCTATAGACTATTTAAATAGGGGAAAACTTTTCCAATTAATGAGACATTTTTAAACGGAAATAATTAATATAATTATTTTTATAATTTTTTTTTTTATATATATTGAACTTCAAAATTAATAAATTCAATCTAATGAGCATAAATTCAATTTATTCGCATAATAGGCAGCTCGTGCAGTGAACCATTCCAAAAAACATCATAGATTCATTACTGCATATTGATTCATTTAGAGTTCTATATTAATACAACTTATATGATCATATTAAATGGTAGATAATATTACGCGCTCGCAATTAGACATATGAGGAACTGACTGTAGCTGAATAAAAATATTATCAGGATAAGAATTATAGTAGATATGCCTCCTGACATTCATTATTGTGTGCCAATACCTGTCTTCTTGTTTACGAAAAAAAAAACAAATTATGATCCCGAGTAGAGGATTGTTTATGGAGCTGGAGAATTGAGGAAAAGAAAAGTACATTTCGTGTTAACCGATTTTTCATGTTAAGCTTTTTTGTGTTAAACGTTTTTCACTGTATATTATATTGCGATTAGAATCTTCCGTTTCTGTATTAAGTGTACAATATGTATATACATTCCTTTAAGATAGATTCTAAGAATACAGATTTCTTAATAAAAGCTGATGCAAGTAGGAATTTTATGGCATTGAAACTAGCTGAAGAACAAGTAGAAGAACTTCAAAGCTTTAAATCCTATGAAGCTATTAGAAAACAAAACAAAAAAATCAAAAGATGAATTAGAATCGTTAGAAAGTTTAGAAGAACTGAAAGATTTAAATATAAGACTGCAAATATATAGATTTTGTTCATATTTATTATCACAATTTAGTACTAAAGAGATCTTCAAGAAAACGTCAAGAAGCAAACACACTCTGCAAATTCAGATTGTTATTTCTATTCGCTCACTCTATACGCTATCACTCACTATTCTATACCAGTTCTCTACAAAGTCCTTGCAGTATACCTGTTTTCAGTTTAATATATCAGTGAATAATCAGTGTACTTTACTCTTTGTCAATTCTCCGGCCGGTTCCATAAAAATCCTATGATATTAGAAAAAAACAAAAACAGAAACTGTATGAAGTGTTTGACGTGAACGCCGTTCGCCATTGAAATGTTTGAATTAATTTTTTTTGCAATTAAAATGCAAGAGTAAAATTTGGGCGGAATAATGTGGCTAATGCAAATAAGAAGGAGGTTATTTGGAAGGTAAAATCGCCATTTATAGGTGGATAGGATGAGAAAAATACAGTTATGTGGCTAGGATGTGTGACCAATTGTGTGAGAATCTATTTATTAGGCAAATAAATATGGAGCATGCCAAGTCTAAGATTTTGGAGCATGTAAGATAAAAAGATTGATTACTGATTAAAATGCTCTGGTAATCGGTTTATTGCAAATGATGAAGAGCATGATTGTTTAATTATAATATATTTAATTAATCACAGTGAAATTAAAGAAATGATCAATCAAAAATTAAATTGAGATTTTAAGCAGTAAAATGCATGAAATCTAGTAGGTGGCAAATAGTTGTGTCACACGTCCATCATTCTCTATATTAAACTCTCGATGAACTAATACAATAGAACCCTTTCACGTACAATACAAATGATGATTGTACACACAGAGTTACCAAGAAACGTTGAAACGGACTTCCTGCTAGCTTGTTGTATTCTTTGGATTATTCTTCATAGTAGTAGTTACTCTAATCTTCTCCAATAGTAGTAGCAACCACCATGCCGCCGCCACTAAACCATTACCCCGCCGTTGTCGCTATATAGTCTAGAACTATAGGATATGTCATTGTGACTTTGACAAAGTGGTCATGGATAAGGAAGCAATTCGTATTGTCATTTAGCTCCCAACTTGTATAATAGTGTAGTTGGTTGTAGGAGAGTAGCATACTCATTGTTGTCATGTCGACTGAAATAAGAGAATAAGTAGCAGGCTTGGAGCACATGTGAGCTTTCGTTTACTTTCTTGTTGAGTCATTACAATTTTACTGATTGGAATTACCATTTTCCTTTTTCTTTTTTTTTTCCAAGTACATCATTTTATTGTGATACCGGTTTTCATTTGTCAATAGTAAAAATTTGATTTAATGCAAAATGGATTTTTATTGCATATAAATACATCATGCGGAGATTATAAACTGGAATTAATTTTCTCTGAAGAATTTTTATAAAACTAATTATCGCCGGGTATTCAATCGCCGGGTATTCAATCACCTTAGTTCGTCATCTTATTTAATGTGATCCCTCCCCCCATCTTTATTTGAAATTTACAATAAGGCTGATATAATAATTGCAGTGACTTAATTGGTTCTAGTAGTTATTCAATTTGAGGTCGCAGTGTCAACCAATGGCGCTTAAGCGTTGTCGAGGGTTTTCAGAGAGGAAATATGAATGAAAGCTTGGGCTAAAACATTGGAGAATGACAGGAGTTTATTGTGGAATCTGTAATTAATGGTTTTTGTCAGAGTGTTGACCAAAGAAATATTGAGATCTGTGTACAGTTTGGATATGTGAAAAGGAACGTTAGGAATGTGGCGGAGCATATTGGATTGAATGGTATTGAATGCGGTTCAGATTCGAACGTTTAGCAGTTCCGTACAGTTCCAGACCGTAAGTCCCTAGTGGTTTTAGTAAGGAAATGTACATAGACTTTTGTTAGAGAGGGATAATTTTGAGCGGTTACCGAGCAGTTTGGACAGAAGTCTAAAACGTTATGACTTCAGAGCATTTGAGTTGTGCATGACGGTTCCAGGTCAGTCTTTCATTCAAGATAAGAACATGTCGGCTGTCCGAATGGGTATTCCATTTAGGTAAATTGGAGGAAGAGTTTTGCGATTCAAAGTAAACACTACATAACTTGATGTGATCTTAACACGTTATAAGGGGGTAGTATTCGAGAGGGAAAACCTTTACTTTAATAGTGCCTTGTTTAACAGATTGTAATAATTTCGTTATCTAGAATGAAGTAGTAGAAAAGGAGCCAGATATGCTGCGACTTAGAAGGGTTCATGACTTTTTCGCATTTCTGTGTGCGTATATTCTTTCATCTATAAATGTGTAAGAACATGCAGATGCCAAGGAGTGAGAGAGAGTGAGAGAGAGAGAGAGAGAGATTCTGTGTTGTGCATGTTAGAGAGTATATATGGAATAAACCAGGAGTGAGTAGTCCCTAAGGCCCACATCACTCCAACTCAAAAAGATCTATTGTCAAGTACCCTGGGTAAACATGTCTTAACACTAGTTCAGAGTATATAAGTAATTCTGGTACTCACAAGCAAGCTCCAAAGCCGCCTGCGAGGCGTCTGCGTATTTATCGTCACCGTGGGCAATTCAACACCTTTTTAGAATAATCTCATTCTTATCCGGCCCCTAGCAGAAGAGCTGGAACTTGTCGCTTTTTCAGACAAGCAAAACCTGTAACGTAGCTACACCCAATATGATCATGTCTGGATTATAGACTCACCCTAAACCTTAAGGGTGCTAGTTGAGTAAGTCTAGCGTAATCTTCTTGCAAGGGTCCGGTAATGAACTTTTTCGTATATCTTCCAGCAGTGATATTTCTCCACCAAGCCTTTGATTTGCTGCAAACCGAGGACGTAACAACTGTCCTGAGAACACCGTAGAAAGATTCCGGACCTATAAAAGATCTATCTGAAACATTCTCGGACAAACTCATCCACTGTCTCACGTCTCACTGTCCACATATCCTAGATGTCATTCGAGAGTCAACGATTGCTCGCTTCGATAAGAAACTGTATCCCCGATTTCACACCAGCCCGATTTCATCAGCCTATTGATCTAATAGGCATTGATGGCTTTAATTGCAGATTGATTTCAGGCTGGGTAGCAGAGTATATAACAAACCCTCAACTTTGCTGTATATTCCATCTACTGTGAAATATGTGTAAAATTTCTGTGGGATGTGAGTATTGTAGGGATAAGAAAAACTTATTTTAAATCAAAAGTTTCTTTTTTTTTTTTAAAAAAATATAGAAAGCTTTTTCTTTTATATGGTTTTATAAATTTATTCTCTGAGTATTCAGATTAATCTTTTTAATCCTCAAAGATGTTCATCGAAGCTGAAATCAACTGCAATTTAATGTTGGCTTTCCATCAAAGCTTGGTTGTTTACAGTAAAGAAGGATTGGCCAAATTCGTACTTAGATAAAATTGTCCATTTATTATTTGTAGTGCAACCAAGCGAACTTTATTAAAAGCTTTTTATTAATTTGTATTTATTAATTTATATATATAGTTTTTAGCAAATGATCTCTCCGAGCTCTGCTGGGGGTGTGTGATGTGTTTCTGTGTGTTTATAAGTGAACAAAATATCGTGAAAACAAAAAAAAATTGCAGAAAGCTTAACTTTATTTAGATTTGTCCATGGGAAACGAAGGTTTTGATATAAAATCTAAACCCGAAGTGTGAACATTACTGATTTTTTTTTTCGTAATAGCTCTAATGATTTTTACTTAATTGAATATGTGGATGGGCACGCAATGCTGGATAACATCTGGTATTTTATCCTGGTATCATCCATATTTAATTTGTTCCTGACCGGTTTCGGATTTTCATCCATTGTTAGAGCAAATTCACCAAGTTCGTGTAGAGAGTTCACTTCAACTTAATGTTTCTGATACACTCACGCTTGTTTGTTGTATATATGTGCGGGAGGTTATAAGGTTATGTTACTATGTGTGTGTGTTTATGACAGAATGGAATAATTATGATTTTTCTTTAAAAATTGATTTCTGAAGTTTTTGGAGAGCTGAAGCGTTAGGCTTCCTGCAGTGTGTATCACCTGATGGGAATCAATATTTAGTACAAATTCCAAATTTTGAGAAAATTTGTCCATAAAAACTGTGAAAATTGCCGTTGGAGAAAGTTGTAAAGAAGTAGTTGATAGTATATGTCGTTTGTTTACTAAATGGGAACGAATTCTCCGAATTTTCTCTGCAAGATTTATGCATATACTGAACCAGGAAATGCTGGAAGATTCGGAACTGTTAGAAGTTTTCTAATGTTTTTCCTAACTAGCAACATGATTTACCATAATAGTAAACATTGTTGTTACAACATTGTAGGGCGGCTGGCCCTAAATAAAAATAAAGTTGATTTTTACCTCGTACACATGTTCTTAGTGTCTACAGTTCTCAAATAGAATGAGTCATTGCTGCTTTCCGTCTGCAATGGGGATTTTTCTTCCTTAATCCAGTGAACAGAAAGTAAAGCAAATCATGTACTAAGGGGGTCACCATACTTCACATTACATATCCAGGCCCAGTAAACCCTGTTTATTTTCCATTCCCTTCTAAAGCAGTATTGGCGGAAACAATCGGTCTCTTTAGCTAGGGAGAGAAATTTTTGGTAGAATCTCACTCACTCTCTCTCTCTCTCTCTCTCTCTCTACTAACCGGCTTAGTTTGGGGGCCCCACACACACCAGCACCCTCTGTAGTGTCTGTGTGAAAACTTGGTAAAATTGTACACTCTACGAGATAAGAAGATGAATTAAAGAGGGGAAATAGATCTTTTTTACCCTCTTTTGACAAGTGTCTGTATGTGTATGTGTGTGTGTGTGTGTGTGTGTATGTGTGAGAGAGAGAGTGTGTAAGGGAGAGAGAGCAAGTACATATTTTGCGAATAAATACTAAAGTGGAATGAAGTTTTTATCTTTTGCTAACATCTTTAGAGGTAGAGTTTATATGTAGACAGTTAGTGTTCCACACTGTCCACTCATTCATCAAAGATAACACTGGGTGTCAGAAAGTGAAAAAGGAGAGAAAACTAAAGGAATTATTATAGAGAGGGGTGCGGCAACCGGCGGCGTTAGATGTATACTTATATGATGCTGAAATCAGACAACAAATTGATATATTTTCTGTTATTACTTGACCACGTGTTGTGTATGTGTGTGTGTGTGTGTGTGTGTGTGTATGTCTGTTTGTTTGTGTGTGTGTGTGTGTGTGTGGTATGCGTTTATATTGAAGGGGAATAAGGAGAGTCTTTCCTTAACGTAACATGTTTGTGGGGGTCCTACACGGACCACACAAACTAGATTAGCTTTTCCCATAGTTTGACAGTATATACTTGTGACTGGGTTGGGAGACGGCCTATATTGTAAATACTAATATAATATCGTCATCTCTATGTGTACGTATGTATGTTGGTTATGACTGTGGTTTTTTTGAAAACTTTATTAAATTTACTTGGACGTGTAATTTATTTATTTTTTTGGAAGTTTCCAGTTTGGGGGGGAGAAAAGATAGAACTCTAGTTTTAATACTAGAATAGTGCCGCTTTTTATTTATTTATTATTCTTTTTTTTTTATGAAGCTATTAATTTTATCAGCCTTAAAAGAGTTGAGTAAAATATTCAAGAATGAAATCTGGAGAAAATTTTCTGCTTCTCTTTCCAGGACAACAAAGTTTAAATCTCAGCTAGAAATAAATTATATGGATAAGAATATCTACATAAATAAACTTTTAACATAAAATCTTTTAAGAATCGTATTTTTCAACAAGTTTATAGCATGGAATAAACTTTATTTAGTTTAGATGAAGAAGAGTCGTCAAGTCAAGTTTTAGATTTAATGTCGTTTGTTATTATTATTTACATTGTTAATATAGTTTACTTTCTGTGACCGGTTTTGTTTGTTTGGTTACTACTGCAACCGGCTGATACTGTAGTGGTTATAAGCTTGGACTTGTAACTGAGAGGAGCCCAGTTCGCGTCCCATATATAGCAGCTAAATTTTATATTCGTATAAAAAATGTTAATTGTAAAGTAGGCGCTTCCGTCCCCCCGCCACGACACCTAATTTGAGCCATTAAGCCCGTCTGAAAAATAGGCATTACTATTATGTTATGAAGAACTTTAAACACGATATGGTAGATATATGATGTAGCGGGAATTCAGTTAACGGTCACCTCAAATTCTAATGACAAATTTTTCAAGGGCTTGGGGAAAAAAAAATCTCTGTGCATACTATGTCCTTCTTTAAAATTGAACGTTGAGGCGGATGCGTTGGCGAGGAAGGACCGAAAGACATTTTCATAGATCCCAAACCCTTTTGCGGTTTGTCCAGAAGTCTGATTCAAACTTCCATCAAAGGTTTGAATGGAGATCCAGCATCAGCAATGGTGGGAGAGAACATCACCAGTACAGAGGCAGGCAAAACTCTTTAACCAAAAATATTTGCATAAATTTACTAGGGATCTACTAAAATCATAGCCAGAAGGTTATAATGGTAATAGTGGGTCTACTACTGCAGTGAATACTGAATAGGCACATGCATCACTCACTACTTTATAGAGGACGCGATGTGATGATTCTGTAAGGCTGAGGCAGAAACCCTGGAACACATGTTGTTTTTGTGTGCCTCAGTCTGATGGGGATAAAGTTTTTTTCAGATGGGAAGGTGTAAGTAATCTCAAAGACGCGGCTTCATGGCGGAGCCACTTTCAGCTTTGCTTGGCCTGCTTAAAACGATGAAACAGGAAGACGTGCTACACTATACACTATAGAACTTCCAGATCGCGGTGGAATGAGGCGCATGCCACCTCTTTGTTAATCTGATCTACAGGCCGTTCTATAAACATTCCTGTCAAGTAAAGGTTTCCAGGTGGATAAAACATTATTATTATTATTATTATTTAAACTGAAATTGAAAGAAAATAAATAACCAACTTTGTCTTTGAACTTTACTATGTAATAGTAACAGGTTTTTTACTTAACACTTGAAAAGATTTCTTTGTCATGATTAGAATATTGTGGAATTTAAAGAATTAAGTATTATTTGAATACTTTCACAGTGTACCATAATATAGGACAGCTAACATAAATTTAAAAAATAATTATTATTTTTTTATCTATTTTGTTTATAAAACAATTTTAACAATGAAATATGTGAATAAACAATAAACAAACGGTTCTTCTCAAGTACCGCATTATAAATGTTCATCTTGATAAATAATGAAGCATTTTTTTTTTTTTTTTTTTTTAAGTAATCTTAAGACATAAAATAAAGTGCCGAAAATATTTTAAGAAAATAAACATTCAACTAAGAATTAAAGTTTCTGTAACATTATATAGTTCCACTTTAAAAAAAAAAAATAGTTTCAGATTCCCACATTGTCTGGAAACTAAAGCGTATAAGAATCTGTCATTTATGTTGAAAAACCACTTTTTGTTATAATCTCTTTAGTTTTTTTTTTTTTTTTTTTTTTTTTGTGGTACCAGACCATCCAAATAAGGATATAGAGTGTCTTAGCCACAGAGCTGCTAGCTGGGTATCTTCCATTGTTGCTCATATATAGAGTGTAACCAAGATTGACTTCCAGTCACTTATTTCATGCTGGAATTAGCTTTCCTCCTTAACTATATATAAAAAGATTGAATCATATTTTATATTAACCTGTTTAATATCTATTAAGTCGTGTAAAATATATCCAATTTTAACCAAAATATTATAGTGAATTTATATTAATACACTTCTTGCAATTAAAACAAAAATTCAGTTCTGATTAACCGATTTTTCTTTAAATTTGATACACTAGCAATGCATTTAATTAATCCTTAATTTCATCTAGAATATAACATACAATTTCAACACATTGTACTTTTACACATGGCTCTTTTGAAGAAAGCTTTTATTGAAAATAAGGTTTTCAATAAAGGTGATTGACCTAGAGCAATTTTATATTTAGTACGCGAAGTTTAGAGAAAAAAAAAACTTAAACGGTATATCAAGTATCAGATTCTTGAGATGTTTATCCAAGTAAAGTATATATACATATGTGTATATGGCTATTTATCAAATATATATATACGTACATAGTATAGACCATTCATCAAAAACATTTTTTTCATTTTCATTTGATCTTTAATCCTTGTATATCGAATGAACGCTACACAGTAGTAAGAGACAGTAATCATTGCTTCTTTCCTCTTAGAAGATTCCCTGCCTATGACTATCAAGAGACTAACCTAGATCTAATGTAGAGAGTAACTGCTCTACATTGTTGTTTCTTTAGATAGCATTTTAGAGATAAAAAATATAGGAAAAAGCCTTTTTTCCTTTAATCCTAAGTAATAGCGGTACATGGAAGAAATTCTTATGAAGCAACTAATGGATTGTATATATAAAAAAAATGACCGTTTGTCTAATTAAAGAAGTTCAATGGATTTTAAGTAAGTTTTTTTAAGAAAACCATGACTGTGTATTGCGATATATAGTCACTACTGAAAAAAAACAGTGTGCAGCTAATGAAGCCTCGTGAGCTCTCTGTGAAATCAAAGGGGAAGATATCCTTGATCAGCGCACTGCCCAGCGTTGGTTTCAAAAAATTTAATAGTGATTATATGAACTTAGAATGAGAGAAAGACAAGTTCAGGATACCATCATATGACGTTGATGTGGCTTTACTGGAAGCTGTCGAATCAAATCCGACCACAAGTACTCGTGCACTTGCTGCAGAACTGACAGTGTTTGAAGACACCGTTAGCCGCCATCTCCACACTATGGGAAAGGTTTCAAAGTAGATGTAGAATAGACCTTCAAGAACTTACAACTCAACAGCCAACTTCTTAATTCCTGTTGGTCTATTCCTTTTTTTTAAAAAAAAAGCCATCTGATATGCATTTCTACAAAAGAATAGTGATTGTGAAGAGAAGTAGATTTACTGGCGAAATTCTGATCCTGGTCAAACGGCTTTCCGGTTGGTGCTAGACAACAATTTGAAGATATTTTATTCTGGAATTATGAAGGTGTAATGCATCACGATCGTTCTCGATAGACTTATCATGAATTCTGACATTTACTGCCAACAACTAGTTACAATGTAATAAAAAAATGACCCAATGCTATCCTGCTTTGATCAATCGCAAACAAAGTTTTTTTCCAGCAAGTTTACGCTCAGTTACACATCTCCCGTCAGACTAAAGAAAAAATTGAAGAATTTGATGGCATTGAAATCTTTTATACCCACCCCTATAGTCCAGACATAGCTACGATTATTATTTTTTTTTCGGTCCATGGCACACTTCTTTGGGAAAATTTAATAAAATCAACTAAGTTGAAAGGAGTACAGGAGTTTTTTTTTTATTCCAAGGAATGGTATCACCAAGGAATCCAATAGCTGGCAGAAAGATGGCTTACAACAGTCAATCACAATGGGCTATATTTTAAAAAATGAATAAAAAAATGATTTTTTTTCAGAAAAACAGTCTTCACTATAATAATATAACTCAATATATTCATAAACTGAGACACAGTCTCCTACCCTAAGTACCGCGAAAAGGATGAGATCAGTGGTTAACGCGTCTCCCATGCGGTGGTATCGGGTTCGAGTCCTGAGCTACCCTTCGATTTTCTCTTCCTACCTCTTGGCTTATGCCGGTGATGAGCAGTGTTGTCGGTTACCAGAGAACATTGCTCGGAGGTCGTCAGTTCACTAAAAAGGCTCCGGGCGCCCCAGATGTTGATGCACCCGGAGCCTTTTCAATGAAAAAAAGTTCCTGCGAATAGAACAGCCCTTAATAATAATAATAATAATGTCTTTATTAGAAAATTTTTACATTAAAGACTAACCACCTAGTCAGCATCAATCTGTGGGATCAGTCATTTAATACATGCTCTACAAAAAAGTATATAAGACAATATATTTATATAAAACAGATGTAAAGATTTAGTGAAACGTAAGAAAAAAATAAATAATATCAGAAATTATACTTCTATACAAACACAGTTATAGTAGCTGAGTACAAATTACCCAATACATAGAAAATAGGTCAAGTAAAAGATTTACTTTCATAACAGAAAAGAAGAGTTAAGAAAATTAAATAATTGAAATCAAAAATCTGCAATAAATTTCTAATATGCTGCAGAAAACAAAACAAAAAAGACGTGAAATAAATATACATACTTAGAGATTATGGATATGAATATAAAAGATACAAATATAAATTGAAACATAAATAATTTTAATGTTTAAAAAAAAAAAATGTATCATATCAAACAATTGTATTTTGTAATAAATTGTTTCTATATCTTGTGGCCAATTTACAATAATTTACAAGTGCGTTCTCTTCAGAGTGCATGGGTCTCTCTTCAGGACATATAAAACAGCCCTTAACATCTCTCAGACAGATTATTGTCAAATTATATCCAAAACCATTATTTGTATTTTCAACTTCAATTATAATAAGAAGTAAATCTAATTCTTGTAAAAGTAGACTAACTAGTATAACGCTTTTCATTGACTAGACTGAAATACTAAATAAAGAAGGTATGGAGGAATATTAGAAAAAACTCTATATCCGGTATTCTTTCTCTTTCCTGTTTGTTATGGTAACCACCCTCATACAGCTTCCTTTTACGTCCGAGTAGCATAGTGCTATCAGTTGTAGGGATCTCCTGCTACTAGTATAGTGTATATCCTATCGACCTTAAACATAGCAACAGAAACAGCACACTCCAGGGACAGGAAATTAGCCGGTATATGTACTTAGTACGTGCCTACAACTTCACCCTTCTGATGCAGGTTCAAGTATGTTGTTGAGGAGTACAACAACACAACATTGGAATTGATAAGAGAAAAGACAGCAGCAGGCGGTCTCATACTGCTGTGTGGTTGAGTTGTTGTAGCCGGAGTAAAAGAGTAATGGATGAGTATGTGAGGAGGAGGAGAAGCAGCAGAGGGGGATTGTACATGTTGGTTTGCCGTTGAGGAGAAGTTAGTTACTTTTCTCCAAGTCTTTACATTCAACTTATCGTCTTCAATAAATCTCCCACTGAGCCGTGCCATCATGCTTGTGTACAAGGTGTGGGGCGGGGAAGGGAAGAGTAGGACATTCACGTTACTTTTGATAGTATTTCTGTGTGTGTGCTGTCACAGTTGAAAGATTTGACACCTTTCTTTCCTAAATCCTTTAACAAATAGTTATACATTACAAGAATGCTTAGTGTGTAAATATTTTCTTTTTATTTTCTTTTACTGGACATGCGCAATCATCAGTGAATATAAGATAAGATACTTTTTTTTTGTTCTGATATAATTTATTTTGTGAAATATAACAAATTTCGCTTTCTATCCAATAGTGTAGATTTCACTTCCTATAAAGCCCCTAGAAGTTCCGTATTATTGTGTAGCAGACATTGATGTCTTCTTTTTAAATGCGTTGCATTTTATTGTTTTAAGTTTTCTAATCGAGAACTGAGACTCCATTTGAATTGCGAGTTAGTATTCATCCCTACCAAACAATTACAATTTCTATGTAGCTTCAATAGACTCAAAATATTCTTTATATTTGTTTTTTTTTCCTTAGCATGTCGGTTTTAAAGTGCATTTATGTAAGCCAGTATTCAGAGCATTACTTTATATACTTCAGACATCTCTGCCGGCTTCCCAGTCTAACAAAACAAAGAATATTTACACTGATACTCCTTATAATTACACACAGTACGCACAGTAACTGCAGTGGCAATTGAGTTATGCTTACCACAGCTGATCCACCGGAGTATAGCTAAAACATACAAATACTTAGTCATTTGTACACTAAATCCAGACGACTATATTCTATGGATTTTAAGTTCATAGTCACTTCTTCTCTAACCACAAGCAGAGCAATATAAAGAGATAGGATACTACTATATTTTGTTAAAAAACTTGAAAATGGCTAATAGATGTGTACAAACAAGGGATAAAAAACAGGATTCTCTGCATACTAGAAGATCTATTTTACCACCTTTGCAAGCTGGTTATTGTGAATTCGATTCAAAATAAATTTTCTGAAATATATAAGAATAAAGATAAGTAGAAATTTGGTGACCTCCTTTACCACCATGTATATTGAATATATTCAATACATATTCAATGAAAAATTAATTCCGAACAGAATTTCAAAAGTTATTATGATAATATTTTTAGTATTAAAGAATGAGTTAAAGAGAACTACAACTTAAAAGAGTAGCGTAATTAATTAATGCCTCTTGAATGCCTAATGAATTACAATCAAGAGTATCAACTTTTTCATATCATAGAATTCAACCAGAAGAATAGAAACAAAGAATAAGGTAGAATATACTGGAAAAAAAGGAAGTAAAAGTGGTTTTGTACACTTCGAGATATCAATACTTTAATTTTTATAAATTTTCAGTTTTATCTTCACTTAAATTTAAAAATTTTCTGAATACATCAATAGATCCAGTATTTGTTGTGGTGGTTGGTTCCGCAGAGCTGGAAAGCATCAGAGACATTTTCCGTGGAAGCCTGCTTCATTTTGCCCACAAAATGAAGTAGGCTACCACGGAAAATGTCTCAGATCCAGTGTATTTAATATCCGTTGATGGCTTGATACTGAACAATTATACAACTATTACGTGTGGGTTTCATTTTTTGGGTAGAGGGGCTCAATGCACTGCGACCTACACGATCTATTGTGTAATGGCCCTTAGGTGCCGTAGGTTAGCCCACAGCATCCCGACAGATATCCTAGGCGAACACCGTCTGCAAACCCGCTTCAGTTAAGATCCCTAAGGAATCCTAATAACCTAGCGGGCTCTACGGAGGCTATATTCCCCTCCTCCTCCTGGCAAGTAACCAGGTTCTTAAATCTTCTCTGAGTGGCAACCTCGCAGCCAGTTAGGAGATGCAATGGAGTTTCCTCTATCTCCACAAAGAATCTGCATGCACTGTGACTCCCCAAAACCCAGCTTTACACCAAGTGTACACGAGCGACAATCCCCCTTGGGAAAACCCGAAATAGTTTGCGTGTGGCTTATTCAATCTCAGTGGGACATGGACTTGGCCACTTCTTCAAGTATCTTGGCTCCTCGCTGTTACCGCTTAACAACGATAAGAATGCTCCCCTATTTTGCCCCAAATATTATATATATATATATATATGTTCTCACCCGCCTGCAAAGGATAAAATAAATTGCTTGACAACGCACCCATATACTATCTGTAAACCATAAATAATGCAAAATATAAATAAATAAATAAAATACTGTTATGGAAATAAATTAAACAAATAGTTAACCGTAAACATTTCTTCAATCATAATTATAAATCATTTCTTTCAACATTCATTACTTTTGTAGCAAATTTTTATTTTTATTGAGTTATATATTTATTGATGTTATAAAAAAGTAAAAAAAATGAAATATATGTATCACTTTTTTTAATATTACCTAAGTAAATTTATAATTTGATTAATTAACTCAGTTGACCTGAATAGAGAAGAGCTAGTTTCACCTTATTGAAGATATGATGGGGTTAAATTATATCTAAATTGAAGTTACTTGAATGTTTTAATAATATAGATGTTTTTTTTTTTTAATAACCACTAAAATAACTTGTTATTTATTTATTAATGCATACCAAATAAGACCTGGATAAATTTCATTTATTTATTTTTTAATAAATAAATAAATAAGAACGAGCGAGTATTTTATATTAACGAGTTTGTAATATAACTTGATTTAAATAGGCAAAACATTTATTTATTTATGCCTTTATTATTTAATAACAAATAATAAAATCAAGTTGTATGTTACTCTGTTAACATGATAAACTTTTGAACTAAATTGGAGTGAAAGCTCAAACAAATCCTTGTTAAAGTGTTTTCTGTTTTTTTTTGCTTTTCTCTCTCTCTGTTTTTATTTATTTTTAATGAAATTTATATTTTATTAAATTTTTCATTTATTTTCTTTTTAAATAATAAATAAATGATGTTTTTAGTATCGCAACTGTGTTTATTTTTTCCAAAATATAAGGCCAAATAACTAAGCAGTTTTCCCCCAAAAGTGTTCGATTAAAAACTTTTAATATTGCTTATCGTTATATATACATACATACGATACACCAAACACTCGAATATAAAAGGACGATATAATAGTTTGTTATGAATTGTGTAAAACCCACTCATGTCTCGATCGACTTAGAGTCATAATGATCACAATTTCACAAAAATTCATTAGCAATCTTATGTAACATTCATTCCTAGAAAAGGAGCTGAAATGCTAAACTACAGCATCAGAAACTATAAAGAGTGTTATTGATTATTGGGATCGCGAAGTTTACAACGATCCTCGCAATAGATATCCAGATCTCGCTGGTTCATAGAGAAATGAAAATCCTAGTTCCTAGTTCTTTCAGAAAAGTGTTTAACACTATCAGGTTCAAAATGAAGAAATTACTTACCAGCCTCCATTCGCTTAAAAACCTATCCCTTTTTTTTAACGATGACAGAGAAGGTAAGGAATACCAAGAGACTATTCTGCGATGAAAGAGAAAAAAAACTCTACTTTCTTCACACAATTGGGCTTCTCTCCTAGACAAAGACATACCCCTAAGTATTATGAGGGAAAAATCAGAAACCACCATAGAAATGGTGGAAAAGATGTGCCCTGGAGAAATTAGCAGCGATTGCCCGGAGAACGAATGGCTTCATCGCCAAAAGAAAATAACAGCAGCTGATATGTCAAGTTCTTTTTAAAGAAAGATTAGCTGTGGGTTCAAGAGGCACTAACTTTGACGGGGAAATATTAGGAATAAATGAAGCACTTGACCAGCCTTGAACAAAATATCGTAAAACCATGATCCTTATGGCTATATGGATTCCATTGCGGCTATAGATGCTCTAACTGCTTTCTCTCTGGGCTGCAATTCTAGAGTGCAGAGAACTAAAGAAAATTAAATCAAGTTTGCTGGAAAAAGGATGAATTATTATGTACCAATGGATTCCAGGCCACTATGGGATCCACGGCAATAAAATGACAGCAGTCACTCTAACTAAAGAAGGTAAAAACCTCTTACCCCAAACTAGCACACCTAAAACGCTAACTGCAAACAGATATAAACCTTATTACGTTGATTTGTATCCTTTTATTGAACAAATTGATTAGTTCTGAGAAATTTGGGGCCCTAAATTTCAAATGTTTCATAGGGTTGGTTCAGTGTTATTAGAACTCCTCTCTACTACCTGCGTGGGCAGGAATTTCCCCACCACGTCCATATTTATATTAGGACAAATGAGTCAAATTTAAAGTTGAAGAAAAATAGTTATTTTATGTTAATTGTATTAACAGCTGTAAGACAAAGTCGTCACAGTGATTCAAACCAGATTTTTACATTCTCTTACTCCTAGTAACAGGAAGTATTATAATCGTGTCAAATTTTCGATATCCAGTTTTCACCGGAAACATTCGTTTTGAGGAGTGTATGTGAACAACGAAGCTGAAAAACGGATAACTGTAGAAAGTTGAAACTGATATTCCGTTTAAGTATCACCATGAGATATGATAGTGGGTTATCTGTCAAAATTCCTCAACCGGAAGTACCACTTTACTAGTTGATTTCTTTTTTTTACTTTTTTGTAATTTTCTCGAAAATAGTTCCGACGATTTTTTTCTTCAAACTTCTTATTATATAAACTACACATAAAATGATTTACAAACTTTTATTTAAAATATTTCTCCGGGAAAATTCATTTAAGGTCACTTTTAGGGTCGGAGTGGGGGTTATGTTTTTCTCTAAAATGCTATCATAGTTGATTATACAATTCTACTTCCCTAACAAAATTAATCAGAAAAAAAAAATAGATGGCCAAAATTTACGAGTTTCAAGACAATTAGTAAACCGGAAGTGCGCTTTTACTAAACAGTTTTTTTTTTCAGTTTTCGATGAATTTCATTAAATTTGGTGCACTAACTTTTTAAGTTTGTCAATTAAAATTTTGAGAACTGGAGTATGTGAAAGTGCTGTGAGTGTTTCACACCAGAATTTTTTTATTGTTTTGAATCTCGTGCTTTAAATTTAAAGTTGCGATGAGAAAAATATTATAGTAGTTATAATCATTCTCTTAACAGAATTTTTATTGAAAACAATTTATGTGAATGTTACGATAAAGCAAAAAGAAGAGTGTGGAGAATAAGGGGAAATAATATATATAAATAAACTGTAATGTGATTGCTGTCAACAAAGTAGATAGCTAGTAGAAGTTGAGAAGAACTTTGGAGAAGAAGTTTGAACAAGAAGATGGAGGCGAAGAAGAAGTAGTTGCTGATTCCATTTAAGTTCTAAAGATAAGTATATAGAGCGGAAGGGTCTGAAGTACGTACGAACACCATCGCTACAATACTACAGAAATAGTATCAATTTAATATGTAATCAAATTGGCACAGGCCTTACTTACTTCCTCCTCTTAACTTCTTTTTCTATATATCCACATTCTTTTTTTCTCCTATTGAATTCCATAAAGGCACTGTATTTTTAATTCTTTCCAGAAATCCAAAAAAGAAGAACTTAACTTGGAATTTTTATTTTACAAACACTAGAGTAGAAGTTTAGAAGTTATTTTTAGCGTTATCTTAGCTGTTTGCCAATTATTTAAAGTAACTGTATTTTTTTTCCCTCCGCTTTCTTAAAATAGAGGAATGGATAATTATTGTAAATGTGAAAATGAATAAGGTATATAAAAGTTGCATGTTCATTTTATTGAGATAGAAACGCACTCATACGTACAGTAACCTAACTAAATGATGGTCAGATAAGAGGGACTTAGTGGAGACCATCTGTTGTGTGCTATACATGACTATAATAAAATTTTTCATTTAATGGTATAATTTAAACTTTATTCTCCCTCATTTAATGATAAAACCCAAAAATGTGATGATGAATAAACTTTATAAATATTTCAAAAAAGATTTTTTTTTCTTTCTTAAATCATGAAAAAAGTTTTTAATTTTCTTACTTTTTTTATTTTTTATTTTTATTTTCTCTTAAGAAAAAGTATTGTGATTATGTAAAAAAAAATTTCTTAAGTCGAGTTTTTCCAGAAATTTCATGATTTTGAACCCCCCCCCCCCTAAAATCAATCCGTTTTTCCGGCGGTAAAACCTTCCAAATAAAGTAATTGAATTTTATCTGTAGGGTGAACATTCTTAAGTCCAAAGAAAATCATTGTAATCGTTTTCCAAATAACTGAAAAAAAATGTATTGTGAGAAGTCGCACTTCCTAGTCGCACCTAGTCGCACCACCTATTTCCTTCAAAATTTCAAATTCCGTCAATTCTTCTAATTTGTATTAATATTATGTAGGTGGTGTAATTGAATCGTTTGTTGTGATTCCTAATGTAGTAGATGTCTTGAAGAGGGCGGAAGTTAGTTGAAAGATTTTGGAAGTTAGCGCATCGAATTATTAATACGGATTTTATAAAAATAAACTGTATTTTAACAATAATTTTAACGTAATAAAGGGTAACTAATAATAACAAAATACTTAGGAATAAATAGAAGATAAATAACTAATAAATTAGACTGATGAAATAAACGAACTAAGATGCACTACTAAAAGATAAGTTTAAATGAAACTGTGTATAGTCGCGTAAACTGCTGCTCGTGTATATGGACGTGCTCGTATCGTCGTATAAGATATAATGATCCTCTCGTTGTATATGATAGAGTTTATATATCGGTGTTGGCCACACTCACACCAAGACATCTGTCCTAGTGTGCGACCTTGTGCGACCTTCGTAGTTTGCTGACCTTATTTAGGTCAGTGGCCAACCTTATCGGTGCTTGCTTTGATGTAAAGTATTGAAAAGGGCTTTGTTGTTTGTTTGGCCGGCATTGTCTTGAAGACGGCGGCCTGCTAGGTCGCTGGTTATAAATTGCTCTTTTTACTGCCATCCTTTGTTAAGATAGCAGCTGGCTGGAACCACTTTGACATTGGTATACTTTCCATGTCATTACAATGGTAAAACATAATTGTACTGAAGAGGCACTCTAGAGACAAGCATAATGCTATCTTCCTGATTTCATAGTACTGTTCTCTCAGAATAGCCCCCTCCCTATAAAACAATTTTCCCGGGAAGATATTTTAAATAAATGTATGTGTGTGTGTGTGTGTGTGTGTGAAAATCACGAAAAACTAAAGAAAAATATCAAAAAAAGTCGCACTTTTGGGTGATGGATTTTGCCCAAAAACCTTCTTGTCAGGTGCGATGGTATTATCAAAATGAAATTCGATTTGAGATATTTTATTTCAATAAAAACCTTGATATCAAACCTCAAAACATGTATTGCCAACCGGTATGATAAAAGCAAGAGTGGAAATAAAGCTTCACTTTACGTTTAGTAGAATTAGAATTAGAATGATGCAGGAGGGGGGCTCAAATCCCATTGAGGCTTATTGTGCCAACCCCTCGAAATCTAGTAGAGAAAGTCCCAGCTCTTCATGAGGTCCAGAACCTTCCCCACCAGTCCTTCTTGGAGTATGATTTCCTCCGGTCTCAACATGCCGAAGATCTCGTACCGCAATCTGCGATTGCAACGCAATGAAACAGCAGGTGAGAGGCCGTCTTCTCCTCCTCTGACACAGTCTGCATAAGGGCTCTAAATCCACCAATCCCACCTTGTGCAGATATTTCTTGAACCTACCATGCCCAGTAAACAGGCCCAGGATCAGAGAAATCTGATATCTGCTTAGACCCAGGGTGTGTCTCTGGTTCTTCTTCTACACAGGTCTGGCATGACCATTTTGCCGTGTTTTGCGTTAGTACTTAGCCGCCAGTGATGATTATGCTCTCTCCGTGTCCATTCTTTCAGAGACGCCCTCGTCATAATTTTTGGCTATTCCCAGAACAGGTTCCGGACTGATTTATAGAAAATTTAATTCAACACACAAAAATGTTATAAAATTACACAATAAATATGTTTAAATTCACACAAAGAATGTTACACGTACACACATCATTGAAAACATAATACGTTGTTTAACTAACTTTGTTTAAATTTCGTTTTATTTGTTATTAACAACAAAGATACAAAACTTCAGTTAAATAGCAGAACAGCTTCAGAAACACAGTAGTTAATTTTTCATGAATTCTAAGTCTCCCATTTTCGATAATAGAGCGCTGCACTTGTAGCAGAATTCGCTCCACCTTTGACTAGTAGAGTGCTCCACTTGTAGCAGAATACCATTCACCGGTAAAAACTCAAACTTGAAAATCTGACACGATAGCAATATGGTTTCCTGGCCAGGAGGAGTAAAAGAAACTAAAAATTATCCATTATAACTGTATTAGGAGTGATAAGTAAGAGAAAGTCATGTTTTACACGGGATTTTTTTCTTATTTGTAAAAAAATGTTTAAAAATTGATTATTTTGTTTTCTTTTTCAGATTTAACCGGAGAAAATTCTATTTATAATTCCAACGCCTCTGGAGTAATCAACTAGATTTTCAGGTAAGAAAAAAAAGTAATAGTTACTATTTTTTACACCAGTTTTCTCTGTGTGTGACTGTTAATTACTCTGGTGAATTTTAAATAAGGAATTTAAAAAACACGCTTTAAAAAATAATATATTATTCGCTTACTTAAAAAAAATTAAGTAAAAAAAAGTAGGAGTGAAGATAAAAAAAAAAATTCAGTTGTTATTGAATGCTAAGTACTATGATCGTAATATTACGGATAATCACAGAGAGCGCTACTAAGCGTAAGTGAAGAAGTATTATCGAGTGATATATATACTCTATCCAACTGAACGTAGTGTAACCTGCTCAGGAATAACCATCATGCCAGTGGTGACCCAGGCAACCAATATTATTCTTTACATATATATATACTAATGTGTGTAGGAGATGAAAATCTGGCGAAATTACGAGACATACAAACCCATGTTTAAAGAAGAAATTATTTCAAATTGTCTGTTTGTCAGTCAGTAACTTCACTTTAAAAAAAAAACAGATCATGGCGCTTTTATTAATCACGAAACTGTGTGTGTTTATTGAAACAGAAATTGTTTGTTAAAAAAAAAAACGGGAGTCTTACTATTCTAAAATAAACAATATAATCCACAATTGTTTTAACTTACAAAACTAAACAAGTTTTTCTTATTTAATTATGGGAACTGAACCCTTGCTATAAAATTTGTAATTTTAAAAGCAATAAACAGAATTTGAATTTGAATATAAGTCACAATTTGTTGTTGTTTTTAAGTTTAAATTTAATTAATCTTCTATTTAAGTAAATTAAATGTCTTCATATAGAAAGAATTAAATATAATTTGAAAATAACTGTAACAGTCATTAAATAAATAATAAAATATAGGAGGCACTGTAATTAACTGCTTTAAAATATACATAAGTATCAAAATTAGGACGATAGGTTTTGTGAATTTTGTTCACTAAATATAATGGCAATTTTGTGTATCCTGTTGTATGCTGAGAACGAATTTTTTTTAACAATGCCACGCCTTATTGGTTAGTGGTCAACTATTCGGCAACGAGCAGCCCAATACAGTTTGGTTTTTAACTTAAGATGATTGTTAAGTTAAAATATGGCACTAGTCCTGAAAGTTTACAAGGTGTCCTACATTATTCAGTGCATTTTGAGGCAGGCCATCGATTCCTCCCGAGTTGTAATATGGCCTCAAGTTTCGTACAAGTAGATCACTGCTTGCTTGCCTTCCGCCATCCGTCGGTGTGCCTGCCTTATCATGACTTTTCCTACTTTCCTAAAGGCCATTTTAGTGTATTTTATAATAAAGGGAGTAATTTTATGTGGTTGTTCTCGTCGGGAATCCTCCTTTGCTAGCCTGTCGGCCTCTTCATTCCCTCACAGTGATATCACAGAGGACAGGTATCCAATGGAGAAAGTAAACTTCCATCCTGTCGCTACTAACTCAGCCATCATTGCAAATCACAGATAAATATCGCCAGATTTACCTATATCGCAGCACGTGACTGCTTTGAATTTGTAACTTGAGGGACGAACGACGTAATGCAATTAGTTGGGCTGGCGCTTCTTCAGATTTTATAAATCGGCATCGAAATTTTGAAAATTAGAGACGTAAACTCCAGCTTCCGCGATTTCTGTTTGCATCTGTTGCCGAGTATCTATGTAGACATAAATCGGAAGTGTTTAACTCAAATTCGGTGGTGTCTTCTTTGCGGTGACATTCCATTCGGGCAATGACATTACACTTCAGATCCTACGGTAGGATGTATCTCGGCGAAAGATACCCTTTTATCCATTTTCTAATCTATATTCTGTTATTAATTTCTCCGCCTTAATTGAGAAAATTTCGTCACTAAATGAAAAAAAAGATTAAACCATAATTTTCGGGCAATAACTTTTATAAATGAGCTTTAAATTATCCACTAATATATCGTCACAATATTTTCTAAACGAGGCAGAAAAATACGTCTTTAGTTTAAGTAGTAGAGCATTAGGAAGATAAAGTAGTAGGAGGTATAAAATGATAAACTGAGAAATAACTTAGTGGAACATCACATCATAAACTAAAAAACTTAGAACATCATAAAATAATCATACTAAAAACATCAACTCCTGTCTATTGAAAGTGATTTTTTTTCTTTCTTTTGGTAATATTTGTTCTCGTCTTGTGATGGCTCCTTATAGAAAATTACGTGCTGCTGTTTTTATAATAAAGCTCCTGTTCACATCATAATTTTTTGATTTATTGAAAACTAATAAAAACTGTTTGAACACTTTATTACAGTTTTAATAAAGATAATCCAGAAAGTAAAAAAATCTAGTATATTGGTTCGGACTGGTTTCGAATTTTCATGCATCGTCAGAGTAAGGTTTGCAATCAATTCATGTAGCAAGATGACTTCAGCTATATATTTATATCACAAACGACACTTGTTGGATCAGCCACAAGTTGAAGTCTCCAATAGGTCTGTCAGCAATTTAATAAATTTGACAATGTCCAATTTCTGGAAAGATCTACAAGAGCAAGTTGTTGCGTGTATACGATGGGAACAGCTCACAGGTCCCATGTACAGGAGCCCATCCGAAAGAAAGAGTTCCCTCGGATTTGACGAAGAATGTTGCCGTCGCAAATTTACAGTTAATAACAGGGTACGATTACTTCAAGGCCTATTTGTATAAGATTTGAGTCGATACCAATGTTTTTGCCTTCTGTGCTCAAATGGTGCAATAGATGTGGAGCATCTCGAGATTTGCATGGCTCTTGACTAAACATTGTAACTAGCAATCCATAGAAAAGTCTGGCTCAATTTTATTGAATCGTTCAATTACCACGGGCGGGCGTTGGATAAAAAACAAAAAATTAAAATATCTTCCCACCCTTCCACTAAAACCCACCTCATAATGAATTTTCCCAGAAAAAGTTTTCAAGCAAACGTCTCAACCAACATATCGCTGAAGCCGTTTTTGAGAAAATCGTGAGTCTTCGCTAAAGAAAATCGTTGCAGCCGTTTTTGAGAAAAATGCAAAAAAAATTCCATTTGGTAAAATGGTATTTTGATGTTGATCAAAACCTTTTGTTGTCAGATCCTAATTAATGGAACTTAGAGAAATATCAGGTTTGAACTTTCTGCAACTTTCTGTTTTTGACTTATGCTGACCACCCACACCCTCATACACGCACGGAGACCATTTTCTAAAAAAAAAATTTCAGACTCAGAGGACCTCAAAACGTGTATTTCGCCACTCTTATTAGTTGCAACGCAATAAAAATATAAAAAAAAACTTTATAGCAGATAATATTTATTATCTGAAAATAATATTCTGAGCCAGCCGCCGGCTTAGTCCACTATTAACGGTTATAGTGAAATATAGTGTTGAAGGTCGACCAAGCTTGGTGGACAAGAAGAATGAGAGAAGATTGGTGTTGAACAGAAAATAAGAGGTGCTACGTGCCTCTTCTGCTGCCCCATGTTCCTCTGGATACCCCATGTTCCGGCCACCATAGAGGCCATCTTTTTTATCTTGTACAACCGTAACTGGGTCGACAAAACGTCTTTTTATTTTTTTTGTTATTATTTTCTTTTTGTGACGTTCTCCCTTTTCAGTTAAGTTTAGTAATAAAAAAAAAAACAAGTCCAAAGAAATTCCAGGATAATTTAGAGGAGGAAAGAATTGGAGAAAAGTGACTACTAGCGCATGATAGTTACTGGTAGCCCTACGTATAATAAATAACTATTACCTTTTCTCACTGCAGGAAAGAGAGGAACCATTGCGATCGCAACAAATTTGCAAAATGAATTTCCATCGTGATTATAATGTTGATCGGCAGAAAAATGCGTAAGGCTTAAACTTGATATTCGGTTTAGGTATACCATCATTATCTAAAATACGAAAGTATCAACTGTATCATAACTGGCGACATTACTGAATTTTTTGTTGATTTTATTTCAATTTTTCGCTATTTTCTCGAAAACGGCTCCAACGCTTTTCTTTAAATTTCGTATACAGTCAACAAACATCCCCCACCCACCACTATCAGTTTTATTTTAAAACATTTTCTTGGAAAATTCAAAGGGAACAGAAACTTTCTGCCTTCCTCTAAACTACCACTGTTAATGTCTAATGTATGGTTTTTACCATTAAAATAATATTAATAAAATTTAAAAGCATTAATAAGAATTTCAAATTTGAAGGGAAAAATTGGTTATCCGGAAGTGAAATTTCACAGAATAGGTTTCTAAGTTATTTGGAATTTTGTGGATAAAGGCTCCAACGATTTTATTTAAATTTGGATTGTTCGCTGCACAGATATAAACATATCACTTTTATTGTGAATCATCGCGTGCTAGCTATGAATATAAAAGCCAAAATCACTTTTATTAAAATCATTTTTCCATTAAAAGTATTTTTGGAGCTGAAACTAGACTTTCTTTAAAGAACAACTTCAGTGTAAAGTACAGTAATCATTCCACCAATAAAATATTAAGGCCATTTATTTGTATCCATAGAATTTCAGGAGTGAAGAAAATTTGTTAATCGGGAAATACAATTTAACAGATTAGGTTTCTGAGAGATTCCAGTATCTTATCGAAAACGGATTCAAAGATTTACTATTAATTTTATTGGAAATATTTTTCCGGAATAACAGATCATACCTATTCTTATTATTATTCACAGAAGGGGAGGGCAAACCCTACGCTATCCAAAGCCTCCAGATCTTACCTTAATAACTGAATAAAGAGCAGAGAATAAGATTTTACCTGTAAGATTTTGAGACCTGATGGTAGCGCTGTCAAATATCTACAATGTCAGGATATGTTCTAGAAATCAATAAGAACAGTTCTGGACTTGTAATGCGATGGTTCTGGGTTTGAGCCCAGCAGTACTGCCCTTAAATTTTCTCGCGCTTGGAACCTCTACAGCTCACTGTCCGTTGATGGAAGTGTTTTCTGTAATGTCCGGATGCGGACAGGTAGTCCAGGCTTCGGGGTATCAATGACCTGACATGTTAAACCCTTTAGTTAAAAAAAACAAAAAACTAAATTAAACTTGTAGTAAAAATTTAAGGTTTAAATAAAATGTTTCAATTAAAATTCTAATAAGTGCGTAAAGAGGAGGAAGTCGTGTGACTTGGTATCCTCCTCCTCATTGACTACGTATTTATACGGATGCATCCGCCTAAGATGCCGCGAGAAATGCGGGAGCGGGAGTTTATTCGGGGGGGGGGGCATTCCATATCAGTATTGGCCAGTCAGGAGTGCGGCATCATTGCGATGGGGAGCTTCAGACTATCTCAATCGCACTCGAGGTAATGAAAAATTAAGGTTCCTGAGCACAGGAGTTCCAGGCAATATTTTCCGACTCTAAAGCTGTTACCCTGGCCATAACAGAACAAAAAAAATGAGTGATTAAACATGCTCTCGCGATGTCGTTGACAACTGAACGAGCTGTTAAAGAAAATAAAAAAGGAATTGTCCTGCAATAGATTCCTTCCCATTGCAACATACTGCCAAATTGGATGCCACTATGGATAGCCCAGTGTTTATATCGACATGAGCCGACTTATTGCTGTTGATTTCAGGGAAACGATAATAGAAATCATGCAATATTTTCATTTTTCGTGGGAAAAGTGGGAGAACCTCCTAATAGATCGCACCTGTCTTCTCATCGAGAAATTTGACCAGGAAAAAGGGTGTTGCATGTTTCCGGCTATTCACAAGGCACAACTACTTTTACAGGCGCATTTATACAGTATCGGTTTGGCAGAAAGCCTTCCTAGTCCTGTGTGGTGAGAGTTAAATATATGTAGACCACCTTGATGCTTGTTGCACTCTCGCGGATATCCACACGCCAGCTCCTTTGATAAATATCCCTCGACACTATACTGAGCTGTAAGAAGTTGTTTGGTAGACAAGCCAAATACTAAGCGTAATTAAAATAAAAACATTGTTATTCACCAACAAAAACTTCCAAGAACCATTGTATTCCTGTTATTAAAAACATTTACAAAAGTGTTAAATTCTATTCATTTCTAATTGTGTTGATAATTCTAATCATTCATTGTAAACAATGGATAGATGGAATGGAACTAATTCCCCAGGCTGAAGATGAACTCTTTAGATCTATATAGAAATGTATATTGAACAAGGAGGAGTTATTTGTAATCAATTTATCACTACAAAGAGTTTTAAACATTTGGATCTCCTTACTAACCTTACCTTAACTATTTATTTATTAATATTTTTAGTGTTGTCTGTATTATGTTTGTGATGTGAGTGCTAGCTCGGGTACAGTTTAAAAAGAATCAACTATATATTTTTCACTAGAAATAAAGTCTGATCCATAAATATATAACTAGTAAATATTATAGTTAAGATTCAATTTCGATAAAGTATCCAATAGGCTGTTTTAAATAATATTTTAAACTAGACAGTTAATATTCATTGCCCATATAACCTGTTATTGCTTTTAGAGTGTGTGAGTGTGGTGTATGAGATAATTTTATTTAAATACAAAACCACAGAGGCAAGAAGAAATTGTTAAAGAGGCGGAGTTTATTTCACGTGATAAATGGTACAATTCTCAAACCCTCCATATTCTCCGTGAATGTGCTACACCTACGTAGTACGTGTTGGTGTACGGTGGTGCAGTGGTATTGTAGTAAGTAAGAAGAGAGGACTAAATCAACTGAGTCACTCCCCCAAACTGAAGGATTGAGTGAGCGGAGTGTTTGGTACTAGAAAACGACACATACACTCACACACACACACAAAGTGGGCGAGAAGGGCTGGGAGTTTAGTGAGAGGAGACGGTGGGTGTAAAGGAGTGCATGCAGACAGTTCGCCCTTACTACACAAGAATCCAATTTACAAACAGACTCTGAATCCCTACTTAAAGAAATTGAAACGGGAGCTAAACATCCTCGTTCCCGCCATCACCATACCACAAAAGCTCAGTGTTGTCATTGTGTGGTTGCAAAAGGAAAATCATGCGCGTGAGGGTGATAGTGTGTGTGAGAGAGAAAGAGAGTAAAGGGGAAAGAAAAAAAGGGGGGAGAGTATATAGAGTTTTAGAATTTGTACAGTGTGCTATGAGTGTAGTGATGGAGTTTGCGCGTTAGTATGTGACCAGGATAACATAGTTTAACTATTTTATGTGTGGTATGTCTGTGTGAGTTTGTTTGCGAGAGAGGTGTGGAATAAGATTACCATTAGTTTGTGTTTGTAGCAATAAAAGATAGTTTGTTAATTAGCCGTTGTTTGGTTGGTTAGTTGGTTTTCATTAACACTTTTGTATTGTTGGAGTCAGTACGTTGTATCTTATAACGCTGCGAGACCACACACATGGATCTTGTTCTTAGACACGTGTTATATATATAATCTATCAGAAAGAATTATTTTTATATATAAAAACATATTATTTCTGCCATATTTTTAACATAAACACTAACAGGCAGTAAAAAATTGCCAGTTTTTCTCCCTATTTATTCGTTTGAGATAAGTTGTTTAAAGGAAGTTCAAAAGATAAAAAAAAAGAAGAAGAATCAGAAAAGAAGGAGAATCAGTTGCATTCAATGATTATCTAGTTCAAAAAGAACCATCTGCAATAATGATTAGAGCGCACTACCACCGCATAAGACAGGAAGATTTCTAGCAAAATACATCAACCGGAAGTGCGACCTGACTGATTTTTTTGTTTAGTTTTTCGTGATTTTTATACCTAAAAACAAATACCTATCATTTTTATTTGAAACATCTTCCCGGGAAATATTGATTTTTTGGGGGGGTTCTGAGGGGAACAGTAGCATTATGTTTTCCACTAAAGTAACACTATCTTGACGCCTACATAATATTAATACACATTAAAAGTATTGATAGAATTCCAAATTTGAAGAAAATAGGTCAACCAAAAGTCCAATTTTACAGAATACCTTTTTTTGAGTTTTTTGTTTTTAATTTTCTCGAAAACGGTCACAACGCTTTTCTGAAAAAAA
This sequence comes from Triatoma infestans, assembly GCA_011037195.1. NCBI lineage: Eukaryota > Metazoa > Arthropoda > Insecta > Hemiptera > Reduviidae > Triatoma > Triatoma infestans. Next base: position 80,144 of record JAAEAF010007439.1, on the reverse strand, counting down.
GAAGATTTTGGAGGGATATTGGGGAGTTTGTCTTTTTTCTTTAAATTGCACAAGCTTTATGGTTTTTAACATAGAACGCTCCACATAAGGCCGTTCAATAAAATCCCTACCACCATTTTTTATGGCCAGATCAATTAAACATGGATACGTTGCCATTTTAAAGAATATTTTTTTTTTTTTAAATAAATACTAATTAATTAAAAAGAAAAAGCTGTGTGAGTGTCCTCTCAATGTGCACAGCCTCTGGTCAGTGAGCAGTGGAATAGGCTAGCAAGAGAAAATCTAACTGTACTACAGCTGGATTCGAAGCCAACATCTCCACGCGTACGAATTCAGCATGTGCTATTACTGTGCTAATCCAGCCCCTTGCGTGTGTTTTTTTTATTTTAAACGTGGAGATACGTCCAGGATTTAATTCTGCTTAAAAGCTCATGCGCTGAAATGTTTTTTGGTGTGGATGTGTTGTACGTGTAGTGATAGCTTGTAGTTTGTGGCGTGAGCGGTTTTGTAAAGAGCTTGTGTGTATGTAAGTTTTAAGAGAGAGAAATATCAGAAATAAGAAAGTAGTCACCACTGCTAACAATAAATATATTCTATTAAAATAATAACTACAAGTTATTTGCAAGATATTATAAACTTATTAATATATTGTGGAACTGACACTGATGCTAAGAGAGCGAAAAACAAATGTTCTGTTTGAATGTCTACAACAGGCTATTCTTCTCTGAAAGCAGACTGTCCTGAAAGAATGCCTTCTCTTGTTAGTACCAATCTTCCCCTGTGAGAAGGGTGAAAAGACAAAGCTACAAAGTTCTGTGAACCCTTCTACCTGTGTGTACCCTTTTTGCCAGCGAATGTTAGATTATTCTTAAATAAAATATATTTGAAAATATATTTCTGACATCCATCACACGCCTACTTTAAATGTTTTTAAATCACAGTTCTATGTGTTATAGGAGTTGACACAACCATGTCTTAGAGCCACCTAGCCAAACTTCTGAGCAGCATCAAATTGCCAGAACTATTTTTAAAATAATGTTATCCAAATTTTGAAAAAAATTAATTCAAAATTGTTTTATTTACTAAAGAAAACTACCTATGTCTTTTTCTGAACAAATATAATTGAATAGTAGCTGAAATCGAAAAGTATTAATTATAATTAATTAATAATCAATAAAGGTCACGCAGATGTTTTTTTTTTTTTTTATAATTGGACATTTCTTGGAGATTTGGTGATTGAATTTGCAAATGTAATTATTACGATTCTTATTTATACATTTTCCTCAAAATATGGAATTGTTACGAAACCTAAATAAAGTTGGCGAAGAATTATATTTGTTAGATTTTACAGCATAATTTTTGCTTGAATCTGATTACATTGTTTTGCAGCGTTCTTTGCTCTGTCTTTCACCATTAAAACATGGAACCGTTTTCGAGAAAATTAAAGCCTTAATATTACATAGATGGTGGAACCGTACATTTTACTAAACAGACACTTCAGAGGGAAGCGCTAATTGTTCCAACTTTCCTCCAAACCTTGAAAAAAAAAATTTTTTTCCATGGAAGTTTCAAATAGAAGTGATAGGCTTTTATTTGTGTTGTTATTACGCGAACTTTAAGGAAAATCATTAGAGTTATAATCAAGAAATTCTCGAAAAACAGACAAAATAAAAAAAAATAAAAGGTCAGTGATTGTGCATATCCGGTTATTAGGATTTTGTCTGAAACCTTCGTGGTAAATGGGGGGGTTGTGGTAAACAAATAAATATCAACTAAACGCAATAAGTTTTTTTTTTATAATTTCTCTTAGTTTTCGTTATCGAGTTTTCACCGGAAATATCCGTTTTGACGCCCCCTGAAACCAAAAAAGTGGTTTTTAGCAAATGGTCTGTGTGGTGTGTTTTGTGTGTGTGTGTGTGTGTGTGTGTGTGTGTGTGTATGTATGTATGTAGCATGTGAACAGCATAGCTCAAACATGAAAAACCGTAAAAAGTTGAAACTTGATATTCCGTTTAGGTATCACCATGGCATCTGTCAGTGGGTAATCTGTCAAAATTCCTCTACCGGAAGTACCTCTTTACTTGTTTTTTTTTTTCCGTTTTTTGCGATTTTCTCAAAAATGGCTCCGACGATTTTGTTCAAACTTGTTATACCAATTACACATACAAAGAGCTACAACTTTTTTTTGAAATATTTCTCTGGGAAAATTCATTTAAGGGCAGTTTTGGGGGAGGGGTGGTGTTAGGTTTTCACTCAAAGTGCTATTTCGGTTTATCAAACAATTCTATCACCTAAATAATGTTATTAGAATTGAATATGTTGTTGAAATTACGATCGGATAACCGGATGTGCTTTTACACTACCACTTTAGTAAAGGATTATTTCACTTTTCGCAATTTTCTCAAAAATATCGCGAAACTTCGTATATTAACTAAACATACAAAGATCTACATCTGTTATTTAAAACATTTCTCTGCAAAAATTCATTTAAGGGCACTTTTGGAGGAGGGATGGGGTTATGTTTTTCTATAAAATGCTATCATAGTAGATTATACAATTATTCTATCATCCACAAAATAATTCTATCATTCACATTAACAAAATTAATTAGAAATAAATAGATGGCTAAAATTCTAAGTTTGAAGGAAATAAGTAAACCGGAAGTGCGCTTTTACTGGACAATTTTTTTCAGTTTAACGACGAATTTATTAAATTTGTTACACCAACTATAAAATTTGGGCCATATAATTTTGAGCACTGGAGTAAGAGAAAGTTGGTGGTGGGTTCACACCAGATTTTTTTTTTTTTTTTGGAACTATTCATATAACCAAACTGTGACCATTCGCTGAAAACATTTTTCGTAGACAAGTGATCTATCTCAATTTCCGGTGAAAACTAGAACATTCAGATATTGGTATTCATTTTAGTACTTGATTCATTTCAACTTAGATGGTTATTCATATTTCATTTTTATGCCATTCATTCAGTAATTTAGTAATTTTTAAATTAAATATTGATGTAACCGTTTTATATTTAATAAATTAGCTCTTCTAACTGACTGCATATATATATATATAGAAACAGAAGCTAAAGATTGAAGCGACTTTAATCAAACAAATGTGTAGCCATTAAGGAAGGCCTCTTCTCAACTTCCTTCCAGCCACTTCTAGTTTAATCCATCCAGATAACACGTCACCCGTAAAGTAAATCTTGTAAGAATATCCATTTATTTTTCAATGTCTAGATTTCTCATTTCTTTTATTTATTGAAATAGATTTGGATGAATATATAATTGATTGAACATATTTATTTGGAGATATTATATTTCCGTTTTGCTTTAAACTAAAATGTTGCTTTTTCCTTCAGTTTTAATGTCTGAATTGAATTAGTTAAACCATCATTCACATCATCTTAGCCAGAGAATGTCAAGAATGTCAGTTTGCTACTTAGCAAGTTTTCTCACGTAATTTACCAGCTTCAGTGAGTGGTTTACTCTCTCACATTGTCTCACGTGATTCGATTGATGATTCATTAGGGTTCAATTTGAATGAAAATATAATTTTAAAACCTGCAATGAATTTTCTACACGTTGGGTAACTGCAAGTGCGATTTACAGAATAGGGTTTTAGATTTGGGGGTGGGGGGGGATTTAATTTTCTCCAAAATTGGGTTCAATGATTTTTCCTTTAAACAGGGAAATAGTAACTGAACAGATATAAAGTTATCACTTTCATTTGAATTATTTTTCTGGAAGAATTGATTTTTAGGAGGTTTGGGGTAGAATTTGGGATGTTAGATTTGAAATTCCCAACGGATTTGATCCGGACACGTTTTCTCGACTACAATGTAATCACATTGAAATTACCTATCATCATCTATGCTTACCATGATGTAGCCCCATTAAGTTTAGGTAATTAAACTGGGTAAGAATTCATGTACAAAGAAAATCAGATGATTTACTTTTTATAAATGTATTAACTGCTGAAACAAATAGTTGTGTGCATTTCACTCCAGATTTTTTGATTTTTTCAAGTCCTTAAGTTTTGCAGATATTCAGGTATAGTATAATCAACTCTCAGCAGCCAGGAGCTGATTCTTGTGGGTACCGAACGGTGGGTAAAAGGGAATATCTTGAGAAAAATCAAAACTGAATAGCGACCATACCCCAAAACCAGATGAGTATAACAAAACAATAAAGGATGCATGCCGTCTGGTAGGCTATTGTGGCCCTTCATGAGTTTTGCGTCAAGGATGTAATTTTTGTAAGCCATGATGATAGTGGTTTATCTTATGATACTGTAAGCAAAGAGAAGCTTAGCAAAGAGAAGAGAAACAAAATCCAACACCACTCTCTCGGACTGGAGTGGGAGAAACTGTATAAATATAGCGACGGACAGTCCATAAACACAGTTGAAATCAGTTCATTATATCCAATCGCTACGTGTCATTCTCATACCACTCTACCTTAAACATTCCTCTATTGTAAAGTCCAGGCAGACGGTGTCTATTTATTAATATATTAGTTAACCAGTGTTAACCAAGTCTTCTTCTTATACCATCCAACCAGACCTAAATTCTCTCCACCTAACACATCCATTATAATACTGATAGTTGTAGTTGTAGTGTGAGGAAGTAAAACGTTCACGGCGCAGTTCCCCAAAACTCCTTTAACCACTTCTCTAATTTAACAGAATATATTCGGGCAATATAAACTTAGAAAAATGATTTTGCCAGAAATAAAACGGGCAACTATTTCTCTGAATATAATGTAAATATTTGTTTTTTTTATTATTTTGAACTTTACAACTTGCAGTAATTAAATTTGTGCACTGATTAATGTGTATGAAACTTCTGTTTTATTTCATTTAGTCGTGCTGGTAGCTTCACCAATAAATTTTACTTACATTATGTGGATTTTTTTTTAGTTTCTTGGCGATTTGTTTTTTTTTTTTAGTTTATTCATAATCCTTTCGGTATTTTATCATCAGTGATAGAGATTACTATCGAAGGTTAAGCTCGCTAAACTATTTTTAAGTTTTTTCGAATGGTCCCGCTCGCTATAAGGGTTTATATAGGCACACAGATTTGGATAGTGATTACGAAGAAGAAGCTGACTTGCATTAGTGAAGTTTCAAGAAAATCGCGTCAGAATCTTCTCAGAATATTACAAAAAATCAGAAAATTTACCACTTTTTGATACCAAACAAAATATAAAATTTATGATTTCGACAAATGGCAATCACGATTTGCGATTAAAACTTTCATACCAGATATAAATTTGTGAACGCGCCAATACTGCCTTCGCAGTAAGAGCAATTAGTTATTGATGTTTCATCATGCAGAAAATGAAGCAACTTAATTGATGTATTTTTTGCTTATAACTTTGGGATAAAATGGTATTTAATATATAGGTAATCTTTGTGGTAACCAACAACGGCAGTTTTCTTTATAGGAAGTATTGTTGTCTTAAATAGTATTAGTGTTAGTAGGGGCTTTTGTTGTTTGGTGCGCACTCACCAGTTATTATATTATATATATATAAAGCCAGTTATGGTGCTGACATTGAGTGATAGCCAAGTTCTGACTCATGATAACTTCACACAAGCTACCATATATCTGTGTGTGTGTGTGTGTGTATTGTGAGCGAGTACTCCTGTTTCCTCTTTTAGTCTTCAATTACCAGAATTATACGTTAAGAAGAGGTACATTTCACCTTCTTCAACTTAGCCTATTTTGTGTTAGGATAGTCCTACAACAAAAAACTAATGAACCATTGTTGGTTTCCATCAACAACTTCAAGAAATCAACTACTCTTGATGACACCTGTCAGTAGTTTTCTTTAACCGGTTTGCTCTCTTCTTTCTTTTTTTCCCATTCATACAACATGAACTAAGCATAAAGTGGCAATACAATTGAACTTAAAAACTTCATTCTTATACCCAGGTGAAGTGCTTAATTTATAATTAAAGAATTGTTTGGTTTTTTCTAAGATTATGTTGTCTTTGTTTTGCATTTTTTTATTTTTTTTTAAGAATAGCAAGTAGGATTGTTTGAAGTTTACGACACTAACATACGAAATGTCCCCTGAAACCGGCGTGCATTATCCATTCTTCCGGCTACCACTCATACCTGAACACAATCAGAAGCACATATTAGTGAGCCAGCAAACACTCGGCATTCTTAAATTTTACTTATTTAGGCGTACTTTATTCCTCATCTGGTAGGCACTCGCTCACTGCAAATCACTTTGTAAACAAAGTTACTTTAGCTTACGTAAAAGTGAAACAGACCCTAACCAAATGTAAATCTGATTCTTGGCAAACTAAATTATCTGTCTATAATTCTTTAATAGATTCGATACTCCTCTATTGTACGGAAATATGGGCTGGCCTTTATTGTAAAAAGATAGAATGTGTACTAGGTCTCAAGTAATTGGCCAAGAAATACTCCCTAACCATTACATTCGTATAGAAACTGGTATTAGATATGTTGCAGCGAAAGATATAATCAGGTTGCTCAAACGGTACGATAATGTAATGAAGATGACTGAGGAAAGACTGCCTAAAATTTGCGTGAAGCGGTTAATAGATCAATGTCAGGGAAATAAGTAGCAATTCAACTGGTACTCTTAGTTGAATGAGAATTTAATACCCACAGGATCATCAGATATAGTTAACGTTCGGCGAAAACTGTATAACCATCATCTGCCACTTGATATTCAGTCGGTAAAAAACTCCAAGTATAATCTTCAGATTAATAAGCAACCTGGTTGGCGAAGGTGAAGACTATCTGATGAAACTCTGATGTAATTTTAAAATTAAAAAAACTATCAACCTGCTAAGATTGGCGAATCCAAAATTTTTTTTGCATATTTCATAAAGGGTCACTATATAAATTAGATGCAAATAACAACTGCACACACTGTAATTTAAAACTTCCGGAAGTTTCAGAGCTTTTATCCTAAATGGAATAATGAAATATACGAGCAATTTTAAATATTATTAAATACCAATTTTTTAACATTAATAAAATTAACCCAATTAAAGATAGAAGTATTAAAGTAGAAGAAGTTTTAAAGATAATCAAGATCATTAGTCAAGAAAATCATTAGTCAAGATTTCTCGACTAATCGATTTTGGACGAAACCCACATGTAGGATTCCCCTGTGATATACGAAGAAAAATACAGATAAACAAATACAAATACAGAATTAGCGCGATAACATTCATTAAGTATGCACTTTCTCCCACTCACTCTGTCTCTCTCATCCAAACACAAACACCCTCACCAAGCAATTCTGTCCAAATATTTTAACTTTCTCTTATTCCTATTAAGAGAAAGTATTGCTATAGTGGCAATTTTCGAAAGAGTTTTTCTCTATAAATACAAATTTTCACATGATTTTAGTGAATGCTAATATATAATATATGTTTATGTGCGTCTCTCTCTGTGTCTGTGTGTGTGTGAGTGTTTGTGTATGTGTGTGTGTGTGTGTGTGTGTGTCAGTGAGGAAACAAAGAATCTCAAAATATGAAAAAATCACAGATAGCTCTCAGTCTTGGTTCGGTTTTACTGTTTACTATATCTTCTGATAAGAAGTTATGCGTAATTTGTGACGTAAACATTCAAAAATTATATGAAGTTATTTCACTGTTATTGGCGCTCTCTTCTGATTTTTGGACACAAGGAACCTTAGAAGAACTATTTTCTATTAAAGCTCAGTTTCCAAAACTTTGGCACTCTAGCAGTGTACTTCCTTCTCTTGCTGTTAAGAGCCACAGATGATGTTGGTTTAAACTAATATTGATAGAGAAAAACAGGAGATCACTGTTATAAAAAAATAATAAATTTCTTCAATTTTATTAATTTTAGAAAGATTTATGAGAAAAATGGGCACTGTTTACAAATTAGAATGGGCAAAGGAACATAATCAGTAAGACCATTTCCCCTCAGGTTTGGAAATCGTAGTTGTCTGATAATGGCTTTCCTAGGAATTTTATTTTCTAGTTTTCCGTCCAGATTTTGTTGCTTTATTTATTTTCCTTAATTTTAAACTTCTTAGTAATTTTCCTAATGATGTGGAACTCTCATATTTTAAATGTAACTTTAATGGGTACGAATTATCTCAGAATCTTCTTAAAAAAATAAAAGACATTATTGAACATTTTGGTCAAAAAACAGTAGATATTTTTACCATAGTGATAATTGAAATTATCACTATATAATATTAAAGAATAAAACCAAAGTATCTGGTAAAAGAAAATAAAGGAGAAGTTATCGATCAGTATAGGTGGTACGTGCCGAGTACAAAAGGTGGTCACGTCAAGCGATACAATGGGCAGTGGAGCCTGCTTTACTGGCGGATAGACAGTAGAAGTCCCCAAACAAGGAGGCACCGTTAGTGAGCGGTCCCCAGACCATAATATTCCCGCCCTCGCGTGTATCTCCCGCCAACAGCTACTAACATCATTCTATGTATAGTGCGTGGAATTAGTGTGGGTTTGTGGAGAATGGTTTGTTGTTACTGTTGTTCAACACAACAACAATATATTAAATATTGACTGTCCACATATTTTACCATATATGTAAATAAATAGTTTTAATATTTCCAGTTTGTGACATATAAATATTGTATATGAATTATACTGCATGTTCATATGAAATTGAAACAAATGACGTTGATTTATCTGTACAGGACTTTGTCTGTATATCTTTTAGAATTTCCTTTGTGTTTCCTTTTTATTTCAAACATTGGTCGGGTAGCTTTTCCTTTTTTTCTTTTTTCTTCTTCTTTTTTTCTAGAGTGCATTAACTGCCATGGTCATTAGTATCCCAGTCACCCGTGAATATAATGAAAAACTACTTAGCAGTCTGTGGATTGAATCCACGATATTCCATCAACAGATACTGCGGAATGAAAGGTTAATGATTTAACAGTTATCCAAAATGACGTCACAAATAATTATGGATTATATTTATAATAAATAAAATTTCTTTAATATATAAAACACAACTTGTAGTAATTTGAAGAGTAATTATTCCTACTTTTTGGATTTAAATACTCGTCAATTATAACTATATTCTATTCTTACATCCCAAACCTGTCATTTTCTGAAAAACAAATTTTTTTTTTTTTGAAGGTTCTGAGGATTCTGAGAAATTAAAATTCAATTGTGTTTTTGTTCAGTATTATTGGTGCTCATTATAATATAGTCAGTCATTCCCTACCGGCTTCTGTTGGCACTTGTCTCCCACTATTCTGTAAAGTCGCACTTCCAATTGATGGATTTCTATCAAAAGCCTCATTATTACAGCCGATAGTGATACCTAAACGGAATATCAAGTTTGAGCTTCCTACGAGTTTTGTGCAAACATTTATTCGCCTTCAAGGGACCTCAAAATATATGTATTTGTCGTGATAATTCAATTTCGAAAATTTGACACGATCGCTAAACCTTCCTTACCCTACTAGGGTAATGAGAAAGTAAAAATAAATATACATCAACATTGAAATGATTATTAAAATGTTATACACTAATAAGGGTATCGGACAGCCATCCATGCTGACAGAGTCTCTTGTCCTTTAATTTATTTACAAACGGTTTTTATTTCTTTTTTTTAATTTTATTTTTTATTAAAAGTATTACTTTTAAGGTTCTATTATAGTTTAATTATCAAAATGTGTTGCGAAGGGGAAAAAAAAGAAGTTGATCTCTATTATCTTTAAATAAAGTAGTATGAAAAAAATATCGACGGGCAGCTATCCATTAATACTTCCTTTAATATTGATTTTAAAATAAAAATGTATTATAGGAAAAAAAATTATTTAAGGAAGAGATTAATTCTGTGATTTGCGTACTGTCTTTGGAACAAGGAGTTCCCGAGTTCGACTCCAGCAGTTCTGCCCTCAGGTTTTCTTACTCTAGTAGTCTAGGTGATGGGCAGTGTCTGAGAGATATCTTTAACGGCAGAGAGAGAGTGAGTGAGGCCGACAGTGCACTGACAAGGCTCCGGGCGCCAATGACCTCCGATGTTGACACGCCGTAGGGAAAAAAAAAAAAATGAAATTATAATATTTTAGACGATTTGTTTCTAAGCTATTTAGATCTCAGGATGAACATTTAATAAATGTTGAAGGCTTGATTGTCTGGAGAGGATTATTTTAGACAATGGTTCCCTGTTATTGCTGATATTCTTTAGCACACAAAAATAAATTGACTAGTTATTTTGCAAATAAATTAAACTGTACAGAATTATAATTTATAATACTATTCACAGGTAAAATATAAACAAGTGTAACAACATTCAAAATAAGAAGAAAAAAATATTATTTAAATTCGTCACAGTCGTGTGATACATATTATGAAACTGTCCAGAGCATACATTTATAATTTATGTATACATATTGGATTGTATTAAGATAAAAAAAAGCTATAATAATTTTTAATGAGCAAGATGATAATAATAATAATAATAATGTATAATAAAATAAAAGGTTGAATTACCATTTTACTTTTCACAAGATGATGATGTTGATGATATGCCGTGGTGTGATGGGTGGTCTCTGAAACATTGGTAACCGCTATATGCAAAGTAGATACATTTCATCTTACATGTATGTGTATATATATGCATATAAGTTGGTGGATCTCCCAACACTTACATTTTATACCACTTTTTCAAACCTTATATGAATTTGTTTATTAAAAATTCAATAATAAATTTTTTAGCCATAAAATAGTTAACAAATGTTTATATTGCGTTATTTAGAAGCTTTATATAAACAAATAGGAATTCATAGTAAAATAAGTACTGGTAAAGTGTAACTAGAATTAGATGTCATTTCCATAACCATGTAATATGGTTATTTTATACAGAATTTATGTGACTTCGTATAAGGATTTTATAATTTTAAATAATGTTTTTCGACGTTTCCTTCATCACGTGTTGGTGTAGTGGCTAGCGTACTCACCGTTGGTACGAGAATTCAGGGTTCGGTTCTCACGTTGGCAAAGTCAGTGTTGACCAGTATCATTGTAAAAAGTGGGAAGCAAACTAATTGGTAGCGAAGACTAAAACTAAATGACGGTGGGAATCAAGGCGTAAGGTCGGCTCTTTAAGGGCGTTGCGTACTTTTTTTTTCTTTTTTTTAAGATTTCGACGTTTTAATGCCGGCGGAATTAGATTTCATTGACAAGCGCGGCATTCCCTGTGTTAATGCAATGTTAAGGGTACAACTGACTGCTTTTATTGTGTATATAAAGCAGCAATTCATAGAATGCCAGTAACATGGCGATAGGAAACCAGAGAGTTTTGTCCTCACGTTGTACCAAAAAAAAAATTGCCGACCCTGTTTTTATAGAGCATCATTTCTTTTTTGTTCCGGGACAAATTTTACAACTAGAACAAACAGCATTGTGTTCGTGGACCACTTCTCGCCCCCAAACTTTAGTCATAAAAATTAAAACTGGTTAGTTAGTGCTGCACATCGGGAGTGCAAAGTGACTCCCGATTTGGATTACTGTGCTCAATGGTAGAATCAGAGTTTATTCGATAGAAAATAAGCAAACGCAAATTATTAAATAGCAGTTGTAATAAACAAAACCGCAAACAGCTGATTGATAAGTGATAACAACATTCAGCATTTACACAATCAAATTCGTTCCCTAGGTTCAGCGCATGCTATGTAGAAGACCTTTCTAGGCATACAAACTGCGTAAACTCCCCGGAGAGGTGAAATCTCAGCCATACAAGACCTCGCACTATGCACTGTGCAATAGGTGCAATGTTGTTTCTTCTCCCTTTGACAAAACCGACACAGTGTAGCTGTTGTCAGGACCGTGCGATGCATGTACTTATTAAGCATACTGTGGCCAGTGAGGAGGTCTACAGTTATCTGTAAGGCCGTACGGTTAAAGTAATTCTATAATAAGCCTGGGCGAATTTCAACTAATATTTTTTTTTAAATTTCACATCTAAATACAGTATTATATAAAATACAATACAGTGAATAAAATAAATAATCTTTTTATATTAAAAAAGAATTTTGGTTCGTTACTACTGGCTTGATTACTAGACCAACATTAGTTGAAGATCAATGGGAAAGACATTTTCCACCTGTTGAGGCGATTCGAAAAGGATGATGCTCCAACTCTAGTCTTAATTTTTTCAAAGATATAGAGATGAAAAGTACCTACGTGCCCCAAAGAAAGCCTTAAAGAAAATGGGAATAATGTTTGAAAGGGTATCATCATCCCACATGTGTTTTACACAAAATAGCCTATTAGCTGAAGGCAGAACTAGGTTCTGTTGACAGACCAACTTTATCTAAGCCAGACAAAAAGGCCATACGATTGATATCGTGGAATACGATTTGAGAAGGCGCCAGGAATGGGAAAAAAAAATTCCATTTGGTCTTGTAATGAAGTCAGAAAGTACACTGAAGAAGGAATTTTTTGTAATATGGGCGAAATATAGGTTTCACAAAAACACTAATGCGGTCTTAACTAGAATACATTAGCGTTTTCTTAAAAACTATCTTGTTGTAAATGCATTTAAATGCTTAAGTTGATGTAAAGCATTTTATAATCTGTCAGGTTTGGATATATAAAGAAATTCGAAATGTTTACAAAACGCACGATTATAAAGTTTCTTACATAGGAAGGAAAAAAAAAAATTCGTTATTGGGAAGAATATGAAATAGAAAAAGAAATATTAAAAAAATGTAAATATTGACATATAAAAATGTAAAAAAAAGAGTTGAGAAATTTATCACTCAAATAGAAATATATATTGAGTGAGAGAGTGATACGGCTGAGAGAGTTTAATAATAAGTTACAATCTTGTTGCTCATCCACTTGGAGATAATATGGCACCTTTAAAAACGGAGAATAATTCAGCCGCCAAACAAATGAATAAAAACACCCAATAAAAGTTTATTATATGAACGTTAATAATTCATATTTTAATATTTTAAAACGTCTCTCGTGTTTACTGGGCATTCATTAATTTTTATTCATATTGTTATTACATGTTAACTTTTCTTCTTTTTTTTTAAATAAACTATCACTATGAATTATTACTCTTACCACATAATAGTTCTTTAAAACAAAATAAAAGTTAAACCAAACAAAAAAAAAATAATAATAAAAAACATAAATCAGGAGAATATAAAAAAAAAGATAATGAGTTTATATTTTAGTGTTCATTAATTTGTTTTTTTTTTTATTAAAGATTCCATTAATTTCATGTTTTATTACTTTATTGATTCTCCAGTGGTAATTATAATATTGGAGCACATTTATTGGATACACAGTTCTGTCTTTTCATTTATAAATTTCTAGTAAAGTCTTAACCAGCTGTTCTCTGACGTGGTTGAGAACATTATTTTTTCGATCTTGGAATTTTTATTTAAATGTTCCAATAAAATGATAGTTATAAACCTAATTTTCAAGAAAATCATTCCATCCGCTATTTTATTTCCGGAAAATATCAAAATACCAAGGAACCTTATTGTTTATATAGGTTAATTTAGGTATCGTATTGTTTATATAGATGGTTAAAACTATACATCGTGTTGAAGTGGCACTTTAAAAGGAAGCTTAATGTTGAAGTTCTTCGTATATCGCAGTTTCCTTGGAAAAACTCAGAAAATTTGATATAAATATTCCAGTAATGTTTTACAATTCCTGGTAATTATAGAATTTGACCGAAACTTTTCTTGTCAGAATGGTGCATCAAGTTTGAGTTTTCTGCCTCCGATTTTTCGTTTTTGGGATATTGCTCAAAACTCTTTTACTCTCTCTCACCCACACAAAGAACATTTGTTAAAAAGATTTTTATCATATTCACACAGGAACCTAAAACACAAATCTCCAGTGAAACTTCCGATTTCCAAAAATTTGACACAATGCAATATTTCTTCCTCTAGCATTAAGTGGAAGAAAAAAAAATCTCTACACCATCTGTCCAGTTAAACGACAGTGAAGTATTTTTTTATACAAATAAATTGAGAAATATTGTCATGAAAAACCCCAACAGATTTTGTATTCTTTATAAAAGGATTATCAATAATATTTTCTTCATTGTATAATGGTTCAGTTCAATTAATTAGAAATTCAGTTATAACAAACATTTTTCTGAATTATATTTCACATCTTCACACCGTGATGAAACACTTGGCTAATAATAAAACGTTAAAAATTATTTATAATAATAAAAAAATAATCAACAGCCGCCAGATAACAACCATAGTTTATAAGATTACAAATAGAATTCGTATTTTAATAGCGAATCAGTGCCAAACTATAAATACTAGGATAGAAAAACTATTATATGTGTATCAGAACATGTCGGCTCGACATGTGTATCAGTACATATCAAGCAAAATGTTTGTGGTATCAGGTCGTATGGAACAGTTGATTGTCAACAGTTTAACTAAACTGTTTGCTCAAAAACAAAAAAACAAAAAAAAAACAACAAATTTCTGATCTCTCATGAGCACTGAACACTGGAGCACGTATCGATAAATTATCGTTTTTCCAACTCCAAAAAAATCCAGAAATCCTTCTTTGTTTTTTCTGTTGGCTTTTACTGAAATTAGTAAATTATTAGAAATTCTTGAAATTTAATTAAAAGTGATAAATATTTTATACAAATTTGATGTAAAAAAAAAAACTACACTATACGACGGAAAAAAATGCACTTAAGGTTGATGGGAATAGATGCACCTAACCAAGTAGATAGTAGTACTTGAAATGAAAACATTCAAGATGACAGCGTCAGCCCCAATAACACTTGACTCTAATTTAGACTAGACTAGATTCTAACATCACAGATTGCTCAGAACATCTTCAAAATTAGTATTTTAACTTTCTCTTACTCCTTGAAAGAGGAAGTATTGTAATCGTGTCAAATTTTCAATATCGAGTTTTCACCGGAAATATCCGTTTTGAGGTCCCGTGAGTCAAAAAAAGTGGTGTTTAGCAAATGGTCTGTGTGTGTGTCTGTATGTGTTGTGCGTATATGTGAACAGCATAGCTCAAAAACGAAAAACCGTAGAAAGTTGAAACTTGATATTACGTTTAGGTATCACCATGGGATCTGACGGTGCGTTATCTGTCAAAATTCCTCAACCGGAAGTACCACTTTACTAGTTTATTTTTTTTTACGTTTTTGCGATTTTCTCAAAAATGGCTCCGACGATTTTCTTTAAACTTATCATATCAACTACACATACAAAGAGCTAAACTTTTATTTGAAACATTTCTCGGGAAAATTCATTTAAGGGCACTTCTGGGGGAGGGGTGGGGTTAGGTTTTCATCTTAACTGCTATTTCAGTTTATTAGACAATTCTGTCATCTATATAATATTAATTAAAATTAAATAAGTTGTTGAAATTCCGAGTCTGAAAAAAAATCGGATAACCGGAAGTGCGTTTGTTTTAACACTTTAATAAAGGATTTTTTCACTTTTTCGCGATTTTCTCAAAAAAGGAATCCGACGATTTTCTTGAAACTTCGTATATAAACTAAACATGCAAAGATCTACATCTTTTATTAAGAAAACATTTCTCTGGGAAAATTCATTTAAGGGTACTTTTAGTGGAGGTGGGGTTACAGCTTCCTCTATAAAGTGGTATCATAGTTGATTATATAATTCTATTATCCAAACAAAATAATTAAAAATAAATAGATGGCCAACATTCCAAGTTTTAAGAAAATTAGTAAGCCGGAAGTGCGCATTTATTGAAAAGTTTTGTCAGTTTTCCACGAATTTCGTAATATTTGGTGCAAAACTATATCATTTGTCAACAATTATAATTTTGAGAACAGGAATAAGAGAAAGTTGTGTGAGTGTTTCACACCAGATTTTTTTCGGGAAAAAAATTGTCAAATAAAAGTTATGAGCATTTGAAGTTGTTTTTTGTGAAAATTCGTTAGAGGAATTTTCGAGAAATGTAAAAAAATTTCAAATATCTTTTCCAATTCAATTTTGATTCGTACCAAAAAGTTTAATGTACTTCAAATACTATATACGTGGTAATTTCGGGAAAAGGAGAAATGTTGCTCTTCCCCAAAACCACCTCCCCCTCCACATTTCGTGGAAAAACGTTCAGATAAAAGTGATAGCCATTTATGTTTGTAGATACTAAGTTTAAAGAAAATCTTTAGAGAGAAAATAGCGAGAAAAACTGAACAAAAACTTGTTGAATAAAGTCGCACTTGCAGTTTGATGATGAATTTGAATTTCCTGTAATTTTTTTTTTATGTGTGGATATTTTGTCCACAACACAAAACGCACATAGGCACAGACACACTAATCGCTACTTCGCTACAAAGGATTTTTTCATACTCATGGACAGCAACTTCGAAAATTTAAAACAATATTTTCTCTTACCAGTAAGTGTTTCAAGAAAATTTTTCAATTATAGTTATAAGAATTGTATTGTGAGAAACCTTGTATTAGTGTTTCATATAAATCTTTTTCATTAAAAATATCGCCTTACATGTATCTAAAGTACTAATTAATAATGGGGGTATAAATATAAATAATTAAAAATGAAAGTTTTTAACAAAAATATAACTAAGTTGAAAAATAAATAAAATAAAACTGTAATAAAGTATAAAAAAAACAAAACCATTATATACGAAAGTACAATACTAAAAATAAATAAATAAATAAATAAATATTTTGTACATGTAAATTATAAAGCGAGGAAAATAATTAATGTAAATTTTGACATATCTTTTTTTTTGTTTAAAAACATGTTTTTATCCCTTTAGTAATATAACTTTTCTTGTAAATATATTATATGAAAACCTAGGTAGTTAGGCAATTGTTTACGTTAATTATAAATTATATTTTGTTATTTTACCTCTAAAAATTTTACTATTAAAAATATTGTTTATTTTTCTGAAAATATTAATGAATAAGAAAAAAAAATAATAATAAAAAATTTATTGTCAACTAAGATAAAAAAGAAAACTTTTACTCATGTAATTCCTCTCTCATGACATCCCCCCCCAGGTCAAAAACATTTAATTTAATGAGAATTTAAAATTATGACTTCCTTAATTTCTCTGTTGTTTAAATAGATGAATAATTACTTTTAGTTATTAGTTAGTAGAAAAACCGTTTTACAGTTTATGACTTTATAGTTTCTGTTGGTGTGTTGAAGTGTATATTATACAGGAATAACAACTTAGTCATCCCCTCCTCTCTCTCCCCCTTTTGTTATTATCATGGTACAGCATGATTGGATCGTGGACCATAATCAAAACTTGGCTGATAATCACCCTACAATCAAAGAAAGAAAGAAATAAAAAAAAATAACAACAAAAATCTTATGCTAATATCTTTTATTCTTTCTTTTATCGTGCGGTTAGATTTCGCGGTGCTGGTAATATTAGCGCGGCTATGGTCAAGACCCCTGTTCATCTACAGTTCTTGTAATATTATTACTGAATTATTACTAGCTTTCATCTTCTACCAAAATATTCCATACATATGTATTTGAATATATGAATATATTGTTTTCGTACAGTAGTTGTGGCTATTTATGAAGACTAAAATAAGAGATAGTAGTAACTTCTGTGTCATATGACTTGTTCCTTCCGTTTTTGCATTTTCTCTTACTCCTTGTAAAGAGAAATTATTACGATTATGTCAAATTTTCTATATCAAGTTTTCACCGGAATAAACGTCTTGAGATGGTCCCTTGAGTCAGAAAAAGTGGTTTTTAGAAATTGATCAGTTTATAGCGGGTCAGTATAATGCGAAAATCAGTACAAAAGTACAAAAGCGAAAATCGCTTCACAGTTTGAACTTGATATAGAAAATTAAGTGCTACCATATAACCGACGATAAGGTTTAGATCAAAATCGGTCAACCGAAACTAAAAGTTGGATTTTCCAGTTTTTTTTTGCGATTTTCTTGGAACATTAACAACACATATAAAGTGCTAGAACTTTTTATTTGAAACAATATTCCGGAAAAATTCATTTGAGAGGGGTTTTGGGGGAGAGAGGGGTTTATGTTTTTCTCTTAAAGTAAACTAAAGTAATGCCTATTTTTTCAGGCAGACTTAACGTCCAACTACCAAATTAGGTGTTATGGATGGGGGCACGAAGCACCGGACTTTACTATTAACATTTTTGAAACCATTTTTTTTTTTTTTTTTTTTATTATTACACGCACACTGTGTGGGCCCGAGCTTTCGCTCATAACAGCCCAATGATTATACTTCATCCCCAATGATCCCGAAACAAGAATGATTCCCAAGCAAGAATATATGAGGGAAGGGCACAACAAGGTACCTTTCATAAATTATAATGAATTTATGCCACCACAGCAAAACAAGCTAACAAACAGCATCGCATACATACTCATTCACACAATAAATACATTCATACTTCACGCATGCAGACAAAATTCCTATCCTAATTGACCTCTCAGTACTCGATATTCCTGAGAGGCCTGCTAAAAACTCGATTACTACCCAATCTAAGTCATTCATTCCACAGTCACACAATAAATTACTAATATCCCACACTTACGCTCCACCTTCCCTCGAAAATCTCCCCACAATGTACCACGTCTTAGAGCTTCTTCTGCAAACTTTTTAAAGGCATCGTATGCACTGAGATTTTCCAGCAACAAGGTTAGTATACCATTATCAATGCAAACATGATAGCCTATAGCATTCCATAATTTTGCCCGGAGATCCTCATAACAAATGCATTCAAAAATAATATGTTCGGCGAACATAATATGAAACCAATATAAAATTTAGCAGTTATACGCGGGGACTCGAACTGGGGACCTCCCACTTCTTACAAGTCCATCTTCATAACCACTACACCAACAACCGCTACTCAGCCTTTTGGCTACAATCAAAGTGTAGTATCAGTTCTTATCAGCGTTTCTCCTTAAAGTGTTATTTCAGTTTATTATATCATTCTATCATCTACATAATATTAATTACAATAATTTACATTTTTATATGAAGCCAAAATTTTTCTAGTCTGAAGAAAAGAGTACACCGGAACTGCAACTTTACGGATCAGTTTTTTACGACTTTATTCAGAAAGACATCAACAGGTTCCTTCATTAAACTTGGTTTACTGATCCTAAATGCAGAGACCTAACACTTTTTGTAACAGGATCAGAAGAGACGGATGTAAAGCAGAGAGAGAGAGAGAGAGAGACACACACACACACACACAC